>JSYX01000428.1:0-29480 GCA_000787465.1 Thermomucor indicae-seudaticae
CAAAAGATACGCGGTAAGCGCACTTCTGGCGGGCAAGTTAAGATACGTAAGACTTCAACCGGCTAATTCCCAGGACCGTAAGCAGAAACAAGCAGGCGATCACCAGAGTACAGGATGGAAGGAGAACGCATAACGCCAAGGAATATGGATCAAGCAGAGTGGGAGTTCGGTTGGAGAGGGAAGTCAAGACTCATGAAGGAATGCATCGGAAAGAGAGAAGTAGAGAAAGAGTGAAGATTGTGAAGAGAAGATGGATGTATGGGCCTTGAGAAATTCGGCTTTTTTATACCTTTTTCATCCCCCTTATTTTATGTTTCTCCTGTCTTTTTTAGGGGCCGGGCTGGGGCGTTAGGGAGACCTTAATCTGGGGCATGCATGTGTATCTTAACGATCCCGCGGAACGCCCCCTGCTGCAGATGGTGTACCCTCCTTTGGATCCGTCGAAGCAGACGAAGTCACTCCTCATCATTCTCGAGGGCCATTGAGATTATATTCTTGATGCAGTCGTTCCTTCAATCTCACCAAAACAGGTTACTTCTTCGGCCGTAAGGACCCGTTTCTATTGATTTCGTTATAGATGAGAAAGTTTCTCTAAGCCTCTTGTCTATTATGTGGTGATAATAAAAAATGTTTCACGACTGTCCAGTCTTGCTTCGCCCAGGATGGCAATCCATTCGCCAAGCGTTCAGACAGACGCGCTTCCTTCACGTCACATCGTTTGCTGCACGAAAGTTCTTTCCTGGAAGTCGTCTGCTCGTCAGAAAATTGGTCTAACCTCAGGAAGAAACGGGTTTCCTATGTTGAAAATGTGAATAAAACTCGTTGCAAACCTCCAGAAGTATGCATGTATAATTTTTTTAATTCATTTTTCAATTTATTCTCTGCCACTCATGGATAAATAAGTATCATAATGAGAATAACTAATAAAGACGCTTTGCGCTGAAGATTTTTGAAGAACAGCACGTTAGTCAATTGTTTCTCTGATGTATAAACAGTAGATGCAGCATTACTCGCTGTGAACGAGTTGAGTTCGGATATGTAGAGCAGAACGTGCATGGAATCAGTAGTCAGCGAGCCTGACTGACTGTGACGTCATTTGAGACTAACTAGATCCTGTGCCTTTTTCCTGCCCAGGTGACAATCAGAAACGCTTACGTGGCAAAGTTTTTGACTTTTGCAAGACGAGTATTGCCCAGCCGATAAAAGTATCCAGTTTGACTTTGGCGTAGCCGATTGAGAGCAACAGTCACCAACAGTCTGAGATATTGACTTACAACGAAAGCAAAAAGGTCTTAGTGGATCGGCATAATAAAGAAACCGTAAAGTACTGCTTACATGATGCACCTGTCGTCTTCCTCGAGTGAAGGGTGGGCGATCAATCAGGCTTTGGATAAGGAAAAAGACCGCCCCCAGCAGCACCTTGCAAGGGCGAGAGCTTGGTTTGCGAGTGACGCCAACGCCAGATCTGGAAGGATCCAGCTTTGGCATCACCGCAAAGTCTGTGAAGCCGGGACCTGTATTCAGCGTTAGAATGTAAAAGCAAGCAGGGCGCAACAATATACCAACATCTGCAGTCTTTCGGAATATATCATGAAGTTTGGTATGAAACAGAGCCGATTCGAATCCACGATATGCTAACGGGGTGTGTAAATCCGAAAGGGCTCAGCCAAAAGCTCTCCAAGCACCCAATGCATGCAGATCTTGAGTGGATACTTGAAGACAGAGAGATTTGTTGTTTTTCCGCCGCACCAGCAAAAAGAGTAGAACGCCGATACAGCAGATGAGAAGGACCCACAGGCAGAAGGACGAGAAAGTGCCAGCAAATCCTTGAGACATCGTCAAGCTTTGTCGCACCAATGTAGGAGAGTTTTGACATCGGCGCAACGAAGCCAAAAGAAGAAAAAGATTGAAACCCAAGAGATCATCAAAGGAGGAAAGCAATCTAGAAAACAAGAAAATTAGTGACTATGAAGGTAACCTACGGCGGGCTCGACGCACATACCTCGTAGGCTCCAAAGCAGTGCTCCGTACAAACGGACGAAATGGGATATTCGCCAGCATCGTCACCAAAGACTGACTTTTCGTACTCGGTCGTAATCGGATCGATCAGGGAACACTCAATCCAATTGCGACAGGGACCGTCAGAACGGACCTGAAGACACCAGATCTTTCTCGCAAAGTAGACAATGCGTCAAAGAGAGAAGGTACTCTAACCCACGGCATAAAGTCAAGCACCGGGATATTGAGTCGCACCGTCGTGAAAGATCCAATGTCAAGATCAAGCTTGGAATTGATCACATGGGCATATGGTTCGTATCGTTCGTCTATTGCTTCCGCATATCGTTGCCGCATGCACCAGATATCCAATGCTGTTGTTGCTCCAGGAGAGAATGTCAATTGTAGAGGATCCCTCCTGGATACGATTGCAGGTGAATTCTTGTCTTGTACGACTGAGCAAAGATGAGAAGATAGCCGCACTAATGGAATGTTCCACTAGCAACCGTTCGAAAAAGTCTTGATCAAGAGTCTTTGTTGCAGGACACAGCCATGTATATCATATGCTTGGGTAACACATTGCAGGTTTGTTTGTTACAGACTGTGTCCTTTTCAAATGACGTATTCGTTGGAAGATCAAGACCCGATCAAGACAATGCCGCGCAGAAACCATGGAATTTGATTTTCTTGATTAAACCCGTTGACCCGGCACCATACAGGATAATAGTTGGTTTTGAAGGCCCGGAAACTTTTTGTTTTTTAGCCAGAATCCTATTCCATTTCTAGAATTGCAGCGCATTTTGCGTGTACGTGCGTAATTTGTAACCATGGTTCTTGCGAAGACTTCATTTCCCTAATAGTAACCCTTCCGGACCGCTTGGTATAACCCCCCTAGGGCTCGCCGCAGCTGCCTTGATTTGAAAGCTACGACTGGGCCTTTTGTTGTCGTCTTGCGTGATTTTTATCTTTGTTGCCTTGGTTGTCGTTTTTTACTGACACAAGCCTTGCTTGAAGCTTGCTCAGCCCGAGTTCTTGGTTGGATGCCGTCTGTCAACGGTTCTAGCGGGGTTTATGGTCCAGGTGGGGCAACCCCCACCCGTACGAGCGGAGAACCGTTTGGCCAGCGCCATTGTCATCTGATATTTATAGACATATATTAACAATCTGCAAGAAAAAAACGAAATATGAGAGACAATAAATATTTACCTTGTGGAGGGTGATGCAGCCGGACACCCAGTCTGCTTCATTTATTGTCGTCGCGTCCGGGCGTCCAGCCACATCCTGACAATGGTCGCCGGCATGTTGCGATTCCCGTACAGGTGAGGATAGTAGTCTGGCTGCATGACAAAGCCTGCCAGGCTCTGTACAAGGCCCATGAGTCCTCCCCCGATACCCGGAGCGTTCTTGCAGCTCTCGCGTCTGTAATAAAGAAAGGAAGAGAAAAAAGTCAGATATTAATCCATAAGACATGCAGGAGGCGGGGAGAAAACTTACCCAGGTCTCGGGAAGAGGACGGTCATGTACAACGGACCTTGCCAACCAGACCGCGGCAGCAGCTATCTTCGAGGGCCGTTCAGGCATGAGGACTGGACATACCCTGGCCACCTCCACAAGGAAATCGGACAACTTCTCGACGGGAACGTCCGTGTCCTGTTGCCAGAGGTAGCCCAGGTAGTCCGAGGCCGTGGGCCAGTTGTAGCGGTGGTCTAACGTGTCCATCATGTCAAACACCAGGCGCCACATGGCCTCATACCCCATGCCTGGCTGCTGGACGGCTCTGACACACTCGGCAAGTGGCGGGCCCCAGTCGTCGCGCATACTGGAGCCGATGAAGATGGCCGCCGCAGCCACTGCCTGGTATGTCAGCACGTCAGACGCGATCCTCCTCGTGGCCAGGTAGCGGTCGAAGATATACGCCGCGAGAAGGAAAGCCGCCTGGCTCTGGTGCAGCGAACCGCTGACAGACGACATCCAGTCGACGAGCATGGTACGCGCGGCGCCCCTGTTGCGGAGGGCAACAATGTCGCGCCACCCAATCAAGTGGTCCGTCTCGATCGCCTTGAGTGAGGCAATAAAGCTCGCCCAATCGTCGGGACCATCTTGGTGAGTCCATGGAACTGCACCTGAGCGTTCAACGGCCTCGGGATGCTCGGCAGAGCCGAGAGCTTCGGCGGCGTCGTCGCCGCCCCGACGAGAAACGGACGAAGACGGGCCAGCCGCACCAGAAGAACGAGACACCGAACCAGCGGGAGAGGGAGACACCGAACCAGCGGGAGGAGAAGACGCACCAGGGGAAAGAGGAAAAGCCGACCCAGACGAGACACCAGCGAGCACACCACCAGCGGACGCACCAAGACAGGACGCATCCCCAAAGGCGCCACCATGAGCACCAGAAACGCCACGACGAGCATGAGCGCCGCGGACAACGCCAGAACCGAACGATACGCCACCGCGCACCGAGACCACATGATGAAGGACACACACAAACCGAACCTCCCCGACGGGAGAACGACCACCCGCAGAAGACGAAGCTTCACCACGACGGACGCGAGAAGCAAGAAGCGCACCACAGCGCAGGGGAGCAGCACCAGCCGACGACGAGCCACCAGCTACGCCCGAGGACGAACCACAAGCAACGGGAACCGGGGCAACACCAGAGCCACCAGAAGAGGCGCCCAAGCGCTTTCTTGGCGACACGGGCCACTCAGCCGGAGCGGAACGTTTGACAGCAGAGGCCGCTTGGTTTTCGCGTGGACGTACTCGCTCCAGCCTTTCCCCACGAACAGAGGGTACTCGGCCTTCGCTTTCCGGTCCAGAGGCTACTGGCACAGGAGCTTGCGCAAAGAACCTGACCACCGGAGAGGGCAAACTGCGACCAAGAGAGCCGGAGCATCTCTGGCGCTTACCAGCGCCATGCTTCACGTCAAAAGGCCAGTCGCGCTTGACACCTGCAGCGACGGCGGAAGCAGAGGGCGTGGACGAGGCAACGCGCGGAAGACCAGGCGACGTGCCGAAAGAAGCGGGCAAACCTACGAGAGGCGCCGAAGACGAACACACGAAGCGACGAGAATGGCCCGAAGGCAAAGAAGCAGAAGCACGAGAAGTAACAGCGGCAGAGCGCAAAGAAGCAGAAGAAGACGAGGCAGAGGTCATACTGGACATGCAGAGAGTACGATAAGAAGTCAGTGTGAAGAAGAAAAGAAGAAAACAAAAAATTTTTTTCTCTGTTATGGGGATGGAGGTCCCGAGCCAATTTTCCTTTGTATCACTCTCGGGATGAACCCTCCCAATTTGTAAAGATCACATTCGTGGGCTGATTGTTGGAGACAGTTACGTTGGGACGTTTTTATTTTATGCTGCTGCTTGGAATGTGATGGAAAAGTCTGCTAACAAAAGCTAAAGAAGTATTTTTGGGACGAAACGGTCTCCAAGCTTTTTTTTGATTGGTGTGAGACACTGTCAAAATTTTTTTGCGCGATGCCTGCAACAGGCCCATAGCTTGAAAATCATCGCTACGGGAAAAATATTATGTTTCTCCATCAACATATGGGAATAAAGGGTCTCTGTTAAGCAAGTTTCTTGAACTGCCTGTGTGTGAAGTGTTGAAATTCAGAGGCGACTGCCAAAGAAAGGGTTAAAATTATGTTAATTAGCGCTTGATGCCAGGATAGGAAAGCAAAAGCCGAAGGAAGAGATACGTCCGTCCAAAAGAAAGGAGTCTAGAACGTCTGGAAAGAAAGAGCATCAAATTCACAGCAAACGGGACAAGGTTCAGCTCGAACAGAAAGATGGGACAAAGAGGCAAGATCGAGCTAAGCAATGAAATTAATATAGAACTCAAAGACAGTATGGTATTAGCAATAAATTTGGGGCAGAGCTCCTAAAGAATTGAACGGAACTTGACTTTGTGACGATAAGGCTCATAGGCTGAGGGTGATGGAACAAGTTCGATAGTCCGTTCACTAGCGCAGATGACTCGAGTGTTTCCTTGAGTTGTTCATGTCATGATGGCCACCACAAACATTTTTTGGTGCCATTTTTGTGCAGAAGATGCTTCTTTCTTTGTGTAAGCTTATTTCCATAGACCGCCTAATGAGACTTTCAGCGTGCAAAAGCTTCACCTCATGAGCGCAAAGTGGCTTCACGAGGCAACGCGGTATTGGGATCAAGAGTAAGCGCAAAACGGTATGAGAGCCAAGCGCCTGGAATATCACTTATAACCGTAAAATGCAACAAAAATCCAGTATTACATTACACGTTGCTTAACATAGCAAGCCCGCGGTAACACACATAATAATTAAAGCAGCTACCGGGTAAATGGATGGAAAAAGTATGTAAGATATAGTGATTACGCACTAGGAGTGAAACTGAAGCTCACAAGAGGCAAAATCATGTGCATTGCAAATACAGCACAGATCTTTTAGAAACAGATATACAAACTTACATGTCGTCCAGATGTTGCTTATATTGAAGTGTAACAGTATGTTTATATGGAGTCTTTGCGTAGTCTGCAGTGTATTATTCAGAAAGCGATACATGTACTCAATGGCTAAAGCTACCCCAGGTGTCTCGCAGAAGCTCTCGGCTGCTTGCCTACCGGTCGCAAGTGTCAAGAGCAACAAACGGCACGCACCACTTAGTTTGCGGGACCCTAACTATGGAGGCAACCTCTGTATACCATGCTCTGGCAAGACTGTTTGAAAAACAAAGCCGCAAGCGATCACGCAGTGGTTGCTGTATGTAGAAAAGTGTAGGAAGCGCAATTGCTAGATTGCATCATTCGATTCGCTTGCATATGCTTGTTGAAAAGAACGATGCAAATGCTGAGCCCGATGAAGGAAAGCTGCATACGTCAGAAGGCGATTTCAAACACCGACAAATAGGTCAAGGCAAGTGGTAGTCGCATGCTTATCTCCATAACCAAAATCCGGCTGAAGAAAGCGAAGCTGGTAAGGTATGGATGTCAGGACAAGGTCTTCATCTGCACAGACCTTGTGCGAGATTTCTGTAATTTGCATTAATCATGACTGATTTACATTGCATTATGCTTCGTATAGTTATTATTCGGTTTGCGTTAGGCATAAGCATTGCGTACTTGTCTGGCTGCAACTTTCGAGTACAATAGCGCTCATCTTGGAAACATTGACGCAGAGTTCAGTACAAAAGTTTGTAAACTCAAAAAAAAGACCAAAAAAGGAACGGCGTGCCGCGACACGGAAAAAAGTCAGGAGCTGAGCTGTCACCGATATCGGACTGTGTCCAACTGCATAAGCAGCAAGAAAAAAAAACGACGCACAGACAGTGGAAACAGCCGATTCCGTCAATCGATTCAATTACAAGCAATCGCAGTGGTTAGCTTAACTTTTGGAAACCTGTGGCCTTCTAATACGTCCTCTGGCCTTTTGCAATTCTTTTACCTTGTCTCGATTGCATTACATCTACAGCATTCGACACGAAACCTTACTGGCACTTTGCTTTAAGCTGTTGGAAGGGCAATGAGCAACCCGTACAAACTGAAATTACGTTCAGCAGCGCGAGCGAAAGCGGAGGAGGAGCGTTTGCGGCAACAAGCACAGGTGAATTCCCCCAGTGCGGATGGTTCGAACGAACAGACGCATGATTCAACACTGTTACCGAGCCCACAAACGCCACCAATGCCCGATTTACCTGTGGAAGAAAGCGACGACGAGGAGGAGGACGATGGCAATTTGAGACATGGTCAAAACGAGCTTATGGGCCTTGAAGCCCTCTTTCCGCCGTCTCCGTATGGTCGCAGGAAACATCAACTGCAAGGCGACAGGTAAGAACATTAGATTGGGAATACGAAACTCTGAAATGCTTACTTGGACGCCAAGAGCCATTCCTTCGCGAGATAGTGACTTTGCACGAAACTTTCATCTGATGGAGGGACCTTCAAGTAGCTCAAGGAATCCTTATATTGATCCAGATTATCACACAGAAAGTCGTATGTCGCAATTGATATCCCCCTATACGTATATATATGTGCCTTAGTAACAGTTCTTTTCAGATAACCATTATCGAAGATTAAGCGCATACTACCGTGCAGAATTATTGGGTGATACCACAGCAGCGGATGACTTCACATCATCAGAGTCCTCAAGTCGGACGCCTCAGCGTGTTTTTAGCTACAGTCGTGGGCATAGAGAACGCTCGCCGCATCGTCCACATGGTTACGACACACCGACGCGTATATCTTACCAAACGTCACCCATCAGTGAAGCAGGTCTCCGGATACTTGCAGCACATCAAAATCCACCGAGACGTATCAGCCGTACAGCTATCAAGATTCTTGATGCACCTGAGCTTCAAGTGAGTGAATCTCATTTCGGAAAGGGCTTCTCTGCATCTTTTAACTTTACTTTACCAGGATGACTTCTATCTTAATCTTGTAGACTGGGGGGCGAATGATTGTTTAGCAGTGGGGCTTGGAACTTGCGTATATTTATGGAATGCAAATACCAGCAACGTAACAAAGCTTTGCGATCTTGTAAACGACTCGATAACATCTGTTGGCTGGGCACAGTACGGTTCTCATCTTGCTATCGGTACGAACAAAGGACATGTATTACTGTATGACACCGAGGTATCTCGGAGAGTCCGCACATGGACAGGTCATACAGGTCGGTCAGGTAAGTGTGTAAACTTTCCGATTATAGTTTAGCACCGACCTAAGGTGAACTTGCAAAGGGTCTCTCGCATGGAGCTCGAATATCTTGTCTTCCGGTAGCCGCGACCACCGGATATTGCATCGGGATGTTCGGTCTCCACAGCAGTATTTTCGTGAGTTGACCAGGCATATGCAAGAAGTCTGTGGCTTGAAATGGAACCGAGAAGGAACTATGCTTGCCTCCGGAGGGAACGACAATAACTTGCTTGTTTGGGATGGACACCAGGATCGACTCTTGTGGAAATTCTCCAGACATACAGCAGCTGTCAAGGCGATTGCATGGAGCCCGCGGGAGCGTGGCGCACTCGTAAGCGGTGGAGGAACAGCAGACAAAACCATAAAATACTGGAACGCGCTTTCCGGACGGATGGAGTTGTCGTATGAAACAGGGTCCCAGGTCTGTAACCTGATATGGTCCAAGCGGACTGACGAGGTGGTTTCGACACATGGCTACGCCAGCAATTCAGACAGTTCGTCGAATCAGGTCATTGTATGGAAAGCGAAGACAGCCCAGCGTGTCGCTACGTTGACAGGCCACTCCAGCAGGGTTTTATACATGTCGATGAATCGAGATGGAAGTACAATTGTTACTGGTGCTGGTGACGAGACGCTACGATTTTGGGACATATTTTCTTCGGTTGAGCCTCGTCGACGGGAACCAGAAAATCGCGTGCAAAATTTGAGATAACTCCTTCACCGTCCAAGATATACGTCACCCCTTTCCTACTGACATATGTTTTCCCCTCTAGCCAAGATACCACTTCTCTCTTTCCCTTATGTGTAAATTCTTTTGTCTTGTGTTCAGCTTTTCTTTTTCTTTTTTGATCTTTTGCACTCATTTAGCAGTCCACAACGGATCATACCTGTTTATTGATATCCAAACACTCGTGAAAGTAAAGCAAACGGACTGCTGCAGACCTTTTGCAAGAAGACTTGGCTTTTTTACTGGCTTTAACGCGATTTTGCGTTGAGGGTGATACTGGTTGATGTTGTTTGTCTTAATTGAGATTAAAGTGATCTAAGCGACAAGAGATAATTGTGTCTTTGCGATACAGTAAATAAGGCTCATGGTTAAGCACTTTGCCGCAGCATGTCAAGCAATTCAACTGCACAGTTATCGGACAGGGTAGCAGTTGTTTGATCTCGGTCGTAATAACGTTACGCGTATGGCTGATATTAACGAGTCTTTATTGCCATGGTATATGTGTACATGTTAAGTGCAGTAAATGTAATATATAACATAATTACAACTCTATTCAAGATTTACCTCTTTCTTATGTTTCTTGTGCTTTTCTTTCTTTTTCTTTTTCTTTTTATCCTTTTCTTTTTTCTGCTTCTTGTGTTTTTTCTCCTTCTTGGCTTTCTTCTTTGGTTTTTCTGATGAATCGTCGTTCGCTCTCTCCCGCTTTTCTCCTGCATTCGTGGCCTCATGTCGCATTGACAGAAATTCTGGCATCACTCGAGCATATTTTCCCTTCGGCTCCACTAAGCCTCGGCCACCTTTACGCGCCGTTCTTCCTTCGCATAGAGCAAACAGTTCTGCGTCCGTCATTTTCATCGAATAGTCTCGTTCTTCTTCTTCTTCCTCATCTTCGGACGTAGCGGTCGTGGTATTATTATTCGATGACGATGGCGCTGGTGAACTGCTTTCAGAGCTGGTCAAGAAAGGGCAAAAAAAAATAAGAAAGGGAGAGCATAGGATCTGCGACTAGAATGGAATAATAGAAAGCACGTACGGATTCAGGGACCCTGTTGAGCTTTTAACGAATGCGCTGTAGAGCGAGGTTCGTGCAATCGTCTGCGCTAGAGTCGAATGGACAGCTCGTACTTCGTCCACTAGATTGTTGCGGTCCTCTGCAACGGCTGCCATAGTGGATGGTGCTTCATCGCTCGTCTTTTGCTTTTTGGCAGGTCGCTGTGTGCTTAATATGCCAGTCTTAGTCCTCTGTTCATTGCCTTTTTTGGTCGTTGCGATTTTGATCTGATCAATGTAAGTTCCATGTTGTACCGAAATGTTTGTTGCATTCAACTCACTTCGCCTTCGTCCTTCTTTACAGTAACAGAACTGGCACTCTTGTTATACAAGTGATCCCACCAAGCGAATTCCCAATCCTGACTGTTGCTTCCGATACCCTTTTTATCGTTCTTGACGGTTACAGCAATGTGCTTTGTGTTGCCATGTTTGTGTTTGCCCAAGCCTTCACCTCTAGAAGGCAATAAGCATCTTTCCTATATTTGACTCTATGCTTTCCATACTTTTGCCAGCCGTATTTTTCTAGCTGCCCTTTTGCGAATGAATCGTTCCAGTTATCGAGCATCGTCAAGTTTTTGGGCCGAGATCACGGAAAAGGAACAAGTATGAAGGGTGGCTTGGTCGTACCTGGAAATGCTGCGGATGGTCACGTTGTACACAGTACTGCACAATGCAAAATGATTAATTGCTATCGTGCGAAAAAAAAATGCATTGGAAGATAATGAATTTCTGACACTATTCGTCTTAAACCTTCTGACGGTGATCCTCGTATCAAACGCTTTCCAGGAAATGCAGTCGATCCTTAAAATGATCAACCAAAACGATGTGAATGAACTTAATATCCTTCCAACTACGATCATAAGCGTAGCGCAAAGACACATGCGAATGCTCAGGGAAATCCGGTATCGCTATTCCTGTCTCGAAAGCGTACCTGAGCGCTTAAACCAAAGCAATACCATATCGATTAAGACCTGCTTCGTGAACCCTCAACTGAGACCATCCCCTTGCTCATTATGACCCCAAAAGCAACTCTCACAATTAGCTGACGGCTGGTAGTTGTTTGCAAAATGACGGTATTTTTACTTCTTTGCATTTTCCAAACGTTTTCTTTCCCCTTCAAGCTGTTGAATAAAAAAAACGATCAAATCAGTACCTGCAATAGAGGAGAGAGAGACAATCAAATCAAAGTCTGCGAGACACTCACCACTTTTTTAACTCTCGCCAAAGACGCGGCCGAGGATGCATTGGCTTTACAGTTTTCGACGCCGTAAGGAGGTGTGATCAATACTTCGTCCAGTACAACAATCGTGTCGTTTGCCCAGCGACAAGGCAGCCTGGCCCTTTGGTTTTAGAACAGGGTTATCCCGATTACATTCTGGTGATTAGGTAACTCACGTCTTGCTTAAGGCATCAAAAATATCCTGAGCCTCTTTCGTGACACCCACGCCCATTCTAGCCACCCGCTGTCGCATGTTCTTTACACCGTTCGTCTCTCGCGCTTCAAGCCGATCAAGATGAACAGGATTAAGCGGCAAATACTCCTCTTCCGTCGTGTTGTTGTTGGCATCCACTGATATGACTTGTTTGATATGTGACGTTTTGATGATACGAAACGGTAAGCCCTTGCGCGTGTGCCGTGGCAGAGTGGACGCGCACTGTGTAGGTACAGGTTAAGGATCAACGCCAAACATTTCTGAACATTCCCCAAACAGAGTGATTCACAGCGAAAAAAAAAAAAAAAAAAAAGGATATCTAACGCGATGCTGTTGGTCATGCGATCAAAGGTGAATATACGACCCTCAATCTCCTCATCGAAAGCTGTCTTGATCTTGATTCGACGGCCGACTAGCCATTCTGTGGTCATCGTAGCTGTCGGCGCCGCTGACACCGCCGACGTAGTCTTCTTTTGACCTGTTGACTTGGTGACCGATCTGCGGCGTTGCGACGGTGTTATGCCTTCCATCTTTGCAAGTTCATTCAAAATCAACTGAGTTCAGCGGCTGATGTCGGGAACGGATCCCAAGGTTTTTTTTTGTATGTACCAATCAACCGGAAAACGCAGTGCCTCAACTGTTTCCATGCATCGGCCAATTTGACATCCGACAAGGTCGCTCCGGTTTGGCGTCTGCCGCCTGTAACTTATCACATGGCTAAAACCGTGAACCTAGGCTTTTCTGCAAGTCCACAGCTCATGGGTCTTACAAACAGATTGCGCTGGTTGCTCAACGGCGACTTTTGTGTGATGCTCAATGTCTCGCAATCTTAAGTGAAGGAAAATGTCTCGTGTATAGGTGCAACTAGACCGAGCCGCAAATAAAACGTCGGAAGCCTCTTTGTGTCAGATGGGCTGCATGTAGGCTTCACATGGACTATAGATGGACTGTACATAGCCTCCACGTAGACTTCACATAGGCTGCATATAGGCTTCACATAGACTCCACGTAGGGTTCCTCACGGCCTTCCTCAACATATTACGTTAGAACATTCTTCATTTTCGGGACCACCCTACTTTTCTATAGTTGTTACGCACTGTCGATATCACCTTTTCTGATTTCGGTTGCGAGCATACAGATACTCAGGTCTTTATCCGTTTGGGTGATATAATCTACTCAAAGTAGAACCTGCGTCAAAATGGAACATGTTATTCTCAATGTGATGCTTTTCAGCAAAGATATGGCCAAGTCAAATCTTTGCTCAAGCTCACAGAGAATGGCCGAAGACCTTTTGTTCGCGACTGTAGGATAATGATTGTAGCATTTATGTTTGGAATGTATAGCTAGCTACTGCAACATGGAGCCGACGGTGTTGCAAATTGCGGAACGGCAGGAAGTTGCAACTGCCCCATGTATATGTTTCCAGCGATAAGGTCGCAAATCGGCCGGGTGTTGCAATAGATGGTGTTGCAATAGGTGGGGTTCCACTGTACCTTCAAGGCTTGATCTATCTGACCTCTGCTTGAACGCATTCGTTTTTTGCCTTCATTCCACTAGATTGGCATGAACCTCAGTTTTCTTTACTTGCGTCGATTGAGCCCTCTTCTCAATGGAGCTTTCGTCTTGATTCTTACTCACGTCTAGGAGGTCCTCCTCAATCGCGGTTGGCGAAGCCGTGCTAAGGTTCCTGATGAGATACACATTATCTCTCCGTAGTACTTTCGGCGCCATTTGCGTAAATTTCGCTCACGTGATAGAAAGGTGATATTGAGAGCAGAGCCGCGGATTTCAGTGTGTCGCCATGACACAGAGATAATGGGCACAGACGCCGTGAGGAACGAAGCATGTCTCTTCTTCTTTCGTCACGGCGTGGGAGAACTTGAGGCTTTTTCAGGCTGAAGTGTGCATTTGCACCAAGACAAAAACTTCTTGCAAGTCAAACCCATTTCTCCCCCACTATTCAAACGTATGATTAGAGTCTTCCCAAATGTCTTATTGACTCTAAACTTACAATTTCTCCGTCAGATGATGAAGCGGGTCTTGTGCTGGCACCAGCTTGGACTTCTCTATCCAGTCCATCTTCCGTAGGCGATGAACCTAGCAGGCGGTGGCGTCGCAGCCCAGAGGACCTGGAAGCTGTCCAGCTGATTATGAAGTGGAGGTTGGCACGCTCTCGTATACCCTTCTAAACGGTATATCAATTAGACTTACTCGTCCCCAGTCTGATCGTTATACTGCGCATCGCGCGGCATTGCACGGCAGAAAATTTGATCACGGGCATGCAATGGTCCACAATGGCTTGGCCGCGTCAATTAAGCGAAGCGGGTGAGGGGAGGCGGTGAAAGGGAAAGGTGCAGCGGTGCTCAACTAGTGATCGCCCGTCTGTATGCTCCCAATAACCCTAATCGACGTGAGATCACCAGGAGCACAATTTCTGCCATGCACCGGAACACGCACAAGCCTTGGCTTCGTGCATTCCGTGGTATGCTTTCTGCGAAATCACTAGATCGTTCAAACGTCGCCTTTGGATAAAGCAGACACAGTAACTGAAAGCCCTGCGTATTCGTCACTGCCACGTAACCAGCTTGAAAGAGCAAATGAGAACAGTCATGCAAACCTGTTTCCTGCCAGGATCCAACTCGTACATATCTACTTTTTTCTTTCCTGCGGTTCCGTTGAAGGACTGGTTCAGCATGTGACGAAGGACTGGTTCAGCAGACGGCGAAGTCCTGAAGATACTGATCGTACCTCTTCAATCATACCATCTCTAAAGTCGTGCTATTGGTGTATGTCACTTGGCAGACCCAAGGCTATAGTCTGAACGCGCGCGTATATATCATTTCCATGGATGTGCATGCTCTTCGAACAAAACGTCAAACCGAACAGTATTCTATGCTACGAATAACTGACAGCATTCTTCCCAGTATTTATCCCACACGGTTAACTTTAGGCAAAAAGTACTTTGCACAGTCAGACCGTCCACCGGCCGTTTCGACCGATGCGATCCTCGAAAGAACTAGGGTGTTTGAATGGTAAACCAATGCTGCATCTTGTGCGAAATACGTGCCACCGCTATCAGGCTGGTCACTTGATAAACGGCGCATAAGGAAGGATGCGTTCTGTGGCAAGAAAAAAAAAAGATACGACGTCGTTTACTGAGGCTAAAGCGATGTCTTTAGCAAAGATGATCGTCAACTTGGGACATTGTCGATATGAGACTGTGCTTGGTAGCAATTCAGTCGAGAATCGAACGTTTGATCCGGGCGCCCTGAAGGGGCGTTCTTCATGCTCGCTTTCTAATATAAAGCGATGATCATAAAGGATACACTACACGAGCTATATAATTCGAAGACGCTGCCGACGCACTGAGGTCTTCCATCACGCGTAAGGGAGGTGACCCTGCCGCCCCGGGGAGCGGACTTTTTGACGTCATTTCCGGTCCGCGACACTCGTCTTCGTTTCTGCCAAAGAAAGATACGACAATGTCGACGCCCATGGATGTAGATGAAGTGCCACCTGCGATGCAGCAGGCTGCACCTGAAGACAATGCCGAAACGTCAAAAGGGAAAGGAAAAGCCAAGGACGTTGGTGACAAAAAACGCTTCGAAGTGAAAAAGGTATATAATATTGCAAGATTAGTAAAACATCCGTTTCAATCTAATCCGTTCATCGTTTAGTGGAATGCTGTTGCACTGTGGGCTTGGGGTGAGCTTGTATTGCCCAGAAAAATTGACACGTTCAAATCTGATGCTTAATAATAATAGACATTGTCGTCGACAACTGCGCCATTTGCAGAAACCATATTATGGACCTATGTAATTCATTTTGCTCCAAAGAAAAACTGGCAATGTGGGGGGCTGAATACGGTCTCGTTAGGTATTGAATGCCAAGCGAACCAAGCATCGGCCACGTCTGAAGAATGCACTGTCGCCTGGGGTATCTGCAACGTAAGGGGGGAATATCTCATGGTGTATGAACAGGATCTCATTATTTGTCTATGCAGCACGCGTTTCATTTCCATTGTATATCGCGCTGGCTTAAAAGCCGTCAAGTCTGTCCTCTTGACAACCGTGAATGGGAATGGCAAAAGTAAAGAAGATTCTCTTGAGACGATTATCTGTAATGATGTTTTTTTTTCTAACCACGTCCTCCCTTTAGGTACGGCCGATAAATGCTTTCTGCTGCACCATCCAGTCTCCTTTTTACCTCTCGTGCCTTTGTACATGCGTCTGTCCTGTCTGGCTCTTGCACAAACTCTTCAATTTGCAACCTTTATATCCTTTTCACTCTTGCTTTTTTTTCGTCTGGAACCGACGTGTACAGTTGGAATGAAAAGTTTATTAACCCCAAGTACCGAGATCGGTCCATTGGTATCCATGTTTTGCTGGAGGCGGTTTAAGTGAAGGCGGCAAATCTCGGACTTTCCAACCTGGCGGTAGTCTGTATTTGGGCGTAGACTGCTGCTGTTGCTGTTTTGGCCGATCTTCTTGCTGTTTTAATAATCCAGCTGCAGGCATCACTTGTGTCGTTTCTTGCAACCATGCGATCAATTCCGGCGGATAGATAGGTTGGCCGCTCAAGTCTGTCATGATGTGGCTGTAGCGACAGCCCAATTCATACTCGCAGTAACCTTCCGTGGCATAAAGCCTGCAAAGAGGCTTATTCATTTGTTCTGCAATGAATACTTCAGGTTCTGTAATTTGCCTTCCATGAGTATCTCTTGTAGTCTCGTCCTTTTTATATATGCAAACGACAACCTTTAAACCAATCGTAGTGAAGCTTTCGATTAGCTTGATGTACAGCGCCTTCATTGTGCTTTTGACGATTCGTAGCGTTATCAGGAAATGAGCAGTGGCAGAAATCACAATAATCTTGATACAAAAAACAGGTGAGTTTTGGGGAACCCGTTTGATGCTGGAATGAATTCGAACTCGCACTCACATTTCCTGGGCATCAATCATTGATCAGAAGGAAACGGTAGAGGAAACTTCGGAGAAACAAAACAGCCGCTTGACGTTTCTAAAAAGGAGCGCACGGACTGGGGTTTTCAGACACCAGAATCATGCCGTCGCAACAATAAAGCGAGCTTATTGTCTATTGGATGAATGTGTCGGGAAAGGCGCGGGGTGTGCCGCGACATGTTTATTCTCGGAGTATAACCAAAATTATGCCGTTTGTTGGAACGTGGACAAAGCGGCGAATCACATAGGTTGGCAGGTTGGATTTTCGTGTCATGGAATAATTTCCATCGTTCTGAAATGGGCAATATTGCGGTGCACTATTGGTTGACAGAGTCACCAGACATGAGATGAATGGCTCCAATCAAAGATGCACGCTCTCGTGGTTCAGCACTTGTATTGGCAAATCGACGAGGGGGGGAAGGGTTATCACTTTATAAGGATTGAAACGTGGCACCTTTCGCTCGAGTGTGCTGCGCGCGTATACAGGTTGGTTCGCGCGCGCGCGGGGGTTGGGTTTGGATTGCATGGCACCTGCCGTTGTCGAACGATTGACATCATTTTCGCCCAAATCTTTTGTACCAATATCTGCTGTCGTATCGACGAACGTGGTTAGCATCCCGTGAGCAATCACTGGTTCCAAGTCCCTAATACACCAAACATGGGAATTCCGTCAGTTGCTGCAGAAATTCTCACAGGTTTCGCCCCTGTTCTTGTTTGCTTATTTCTATTATTTTTTTCTTGAACACGCTTCGTTTTTGTTAAAAAAGAAGAGAACGCGTATCGGTTCTTGTTATTACTATCGTTATCAGATTAGGGGTAAGAGAATGATAAAAAGCATCGGGATCCGGTGAGCTGGTGCCGATAAGATAGAGAACTCCGAAGTATTCAGGGCACGTACAAGATCGGCCGCCATGTCGTTCGTTGTTGGCTGAAGAAGCAGAATGAAAGGACACGTTTCAGCCTGTCATAACGTCAGAATAGCAAACAAATTGGGGGATGAAACCTTTTCAGCAATGGAGAGCATGTCTCCAGGGTGCCAACCTTTTTTTCCCGCGGATCAGCCAATAGGAATCGGAAGCGCAAGGCACGCACATGCTGATGGCTGCAGCCCTATATAAGCAGCCCGCTTCGCACGGCACACACACACCTTTTTTCATTTCTTTCTTTCCTTTCTTTCTTCTCTTTTTGTTTCTGGATTATTGGATGATACCCTCAGAATACCGCTACTACCGCCGTTCGGCACCGAGCAGCAAAGACCCCAACGACTTTACATTGATCCCGTTTACCCACAAAGTGGGCGGCCATGTGGCCATGTTTCGCTTGTCGCCCGATGGCGTCATTTGCAAAGCCGTCACCGCCAACAAGGAAAGAGCATTCTATGAAGACCTTCAGTACCACCCGCAGTTCCTCCCCTTCGTCCCGCGCTACATGGGAGTCGTTCGCATCACTTCAAAGCACATTGCAGGCCCGCAGATTGCTTGGAGAAGAACGACTTGCTGTGAAGACCGGTACCATACACGCCAAGTCGATGATGATTCTCTCTCTGACGAAGAAGAAAAAAATATAGCTGAAAAGACAAATGAAGCACCAGCAGCAGCAGCAACCGACAGGCGCCTTCGCGCACTGCCGCCTCCTGAATTGGGCGAAATGGCGCAAGAGTTTATCGTTATTGAAGACCTCACCGCCGGAATGAAAAAACCTTGCGTGCTCGATCTCAAGATGGGCACCCGACAACACGGCGTTTACGCCTCGACAGCGAAAAAGATCAGTCAGACCGCAAAGTGCGAACGATCCACAAGTCGACGTCTGGGCGTACGCATGTGCGGCATGCAGGTAAATAAACAAATAAACAACGTTCAATTGGATTAAAAAACTAAATTTTTGTTATTAGGTGTACAAAGTGAATCGACGCTCCTATGATATTCAGGACAAGTACGTGGGAAGAAAACTGACGCCTCAGTCATTCCATGCCACGTTGCGCGACTTTATCCACGACGGAACGCGACTGTTGGTGCGCCATATACCAGTCCTACTAGTCAAGTTACGCCGGTTGGCAGAGCTTATCGAGTCCTTAGATGGTTACCGCTTCTTTGGCTCCAGTCTGCTGATTATTTATGATGGTCTCGACAGCACACGGCCTGTCGACGTCCGAATCATTGATTTCGCGCATTGTGTGACCCGAACGGAAATGCAAGAGAACTTGGCGGACATGCGATGGCCGCCAGAAAATCCAGATGACCCTGATCACGGGTACCTTCTTGGATTACGGACACTCATTGACTCCTGTGAACGCATCTACGCTGAATATCAACAATCTCAATCGTCATCATCATCATCTTCTTCCTCCTCTTAATTCTTTTCCCCATCTACGTCTTTGCTTCATGCTACTTTCTACTGTGCCATATTTAATGCTTCTTTCTCTGTAATTACTTGTTCTCTGCTATCGCTATACATACATTCTTTGTGCATTCTATTATTACCACCTACTCACTGCATCAAAGACCTTACTTAGTACGGGTTCGGCATTAAACGTTATTGTCGCTCTCAAATTGTGACGGGTAAAAAAGTGATGTTGGGGAGCCCTGCAAGCTTTCCCATTTGCCCCTTTTCCTTTTTCTGACGACAACATGAGTGCAAACGAAAAGACGAGCTTGATTCAAACCACAGACTCTTTGGATTTGAACGAACTGCGTGAGAAGGTGCAAGGTTTACTCGAGGAACGGAACGAGCGATTGAAAGGTTATAGTGGTTATGCAGGTTTGCGGAGAGAAAGCTAAAAAGGCAAAGGGTTATGCAGAGCTTGTGAACGGCACGTACAATGCCGTCATGGAGGTCGCTGATCTGTTTCGGCATTTTGCAGCCATGCATGATGAAGTTGCTCTAGATGCTTATGCTCAAGAAATCCGTCGAATCCAATTGTTAGAAGCAGAACAAGGTACAATGGAGGGGGGAAGGGAAGGGTGGGGATAAACGAATTGATAACCAAACACCCCGCCGACAAGAGCGCCTTCGTGATCAAATCGTCCGGTTTATTCAAGCAACCTCATCTTCTTTTACCGAAATCTTCCATCAGACCCCTTCTCCCTAACTTCAACTAATAGGAGGGAGGAGGGCCTTCCGGCTGCTGCGCTTCAAATTTGGCTCGCGATTGTTGGAATAAAAGTTCTTGCTGCCGCAACAGCTCTTCTTCTGATATGCCCGTCTTTTCTAACCTTGAACTTCGGCGTTCTCGATCCTACCATTCTTATAAGCACACAAGTAGCGACGCTACTCCTTCTTCGCCTGGACTTGCCTTTTGTTGCTGCTTGTGCTCCTTGTAAACCTCGTCCACGTCTTCAATGTACTCCTCAAAGCCGAGTCCGCGCAATGCTGACACGACATGCTCGCCTGCGATCGTCTTTTTTGCTTCTTTATCGCAAATCTCGTTGGCCTCCGAAGCAATCAAGTGAATGAATTCTGTGTCCAATGTCCCAGTTTGAGGTCGTCCAAGTTCGATCCATGAACACTGTGCTTTCTGTCCTTACCCACACAGCATTCGATCAAGAGATCGCGCGCCTCCTTGGTGCACACAATGCCCTGAGGCATCATTTCATTGATCAGCTTCTGCACGGTTGCTTCATGAAAAACAATAAATTTTCTGAATGGATCCTGAGGCTGCCGGTTTACGGACCTTTAGGCAATGAAAGCTCGTCGTCTGCTGCTGAGCCGGATCTTTCGGTGTCACTCATAGTGTACTGAATCAGACAAGCCTTTAAAAAAGGAGAATAAAAGAGATCGTTAAAGTCTCGTTATGCCAGCATTTTTCACCCGTGTGTGGCCAGCCAATGAAATTTGCGTTTCTGCTACATACTCTTTTTCCTTTTATTCCATGTGTTGAACAAATTGCCTCACTGTACTTTATCGAAACAAATCTTTGCCGTTCGTGGCGGACACATGCCACTGTACACCGAAATTGACAAGCTCTGTTTCCCAGTTAACGTAACGAATGCCTTGCATCCCTATTTTGAAGGGTGGTCGTGATAAGACTACAGCGTTTCAACAATAGGATGGGTCTCAAGAAATATACCGGCTACCTTGCAACATCTGCGCATAATCAAAAGCGTTGCCAATGTCATTTTATTGCCAGTATGCGATACATAGAGAGAGCTTTGGACTACGAGATCACACTATTCAACAAGGCTTTCAACTGCTGCTTGACGATGCACTACAACAAGCATGGTGTCAGAGCAATCCCTTCAGCAAAGCTCTGCTGCTACTCACATGTGGTTTTGCCAGTACGCTCATTGTGAATGTAATAGCATGGATGCTCTTCGCTGGCGCTTTCAAAGACTTTCCCGCGCCCTTCCTAGAAGAAAAAAAGAATGAGACTTTGTCAAACAGAAAGCGCCCATACGTACAGGCTCTGTAACGACGCGATGAATGACACCAATTGATTTGGTATTTGCTTTGCAAAGAACCGATCAATCTCGAGCTTTCTAGGCGTTCTTTGTCTAAACTTACTGCCTTCAAGGGGTCGATAGTAGACACGATCGCCTTCTTTGTACGGAGGAGGTCCCATCGTTGCTCGTAGAGAATTCAGAAAGAGAAGAATTTTACGCACGAAACCCCACGCCAATTTATATATCCAAACTGCATAAAAACCAGCACTTGTTTCATTATAACGTCGTCGCCCGTCATATGAAAAAGAACGCTTCCAAGATCGTCGCCCACGATCGTTCCCAGTATTTCGAACACGTCAAGACAACTCATTACTGTTCCCAGCTGCAGACAGTTTCTCGGATCATTTCATGTTATGTCTATAAAAGAGAGCTCACTTGTCATTCGGTCCACGACTTTCGGTTTCAAGGAAGGGGGGCATATCACCCATGCTCTGCGTGCGAAGAACTGATAAATTCAGCTTTTGAACGCGTAATTGTTCCAGAAACTGCTTGTTATTCTAGAACAATGTATCGAACGGGTTACGGCGATCCGTTTATATATCATTAGACTTTTTCACCATGTTGATTTCCGACAGCAAAGATACATTCGTCATTTTCTTTATTCGTAAGCTTGGGGCAAGTCGGACTCCGGGTTAACTTTTTCCGAAAATACCAGCACGCAATCCGGGGGTATATCTGGCTTCTCACAGTTTCGCGAGCACAGCGTCTGCACCCGAGGCAGACAGGCCCCGTCCTTCTTCAACACCAACGTACTTGACCACCAAGTCATCCACGATGATCGCAAACCGCTTCGACCGGACGCCCATGCCATTCTGCGTCAGATCCTGATCCAGGCCCAAGGCCTTGGTGAAGGTAGCACTGCCGTCACCAGCCATGATGATCTTGTCCTTGGCGCCGCTGACCTTGCCGAACGCGTTCATCACAAAACCGTCCGCAACCGACATGCAGATAATATCGCTCACGCCCTTGGCACGAAGAGCATCGGCTGCCTGAAGGAAACCAGGTACATGCTGCTCCGAGCAAGTAGGCGTAAACGGTCCTTCACCCTCTCCCCCATTAGCAGCCCCACCCAAAAGGTTTACCATTAAAGAGAGATCTTACCAGGAATAGCGAAAATGACAGCCTTCTTGCCCTTGAGCTTCTCGTGGATGTTGAAAGGAAGGGGACTTGTGCCAAATAAGCGTCGCCAACCCCTGATAATAATCCTATCATGGTCCCCAACTTACCGAGGGCAGGCTTGTAGACTTTCATTGGGATCGTAAGGCACATAGTGCAGCGTGCCGTCAGGAATCTAAAAGAACCATCAGTAAAAACATTCTTCGCTTCTACTGCGCTACCAAGGGATACAGACAATATCTCCAACTTTGATGACCTGTATAGAGGAATATTTAGTCATAGCGTCAGAGAGCAGCACATATCGACGACGCATACCATGATACAATATCGACTGTGAGAAAGAAGAAAAGAATAAGTACGAAACGAAACGCCCGCTCTTTTGAGCTCGACTGAACTTCAGTCACGGGAATGGATCTTTTTGCTCGGGGGACCCCACAGAGCTTATTACCCTGCGTTACCCAATGTTCCGCACCGCCTCGCGTCGACTACTACTAGCATGCCGTAATGTAAAGCATCAGCAGCACCAAACCCGGTTTGCTAGGACACTCGTCACGAAGCCGTCTCATAATACAGAAGAAACCCGACCACGGAGGTCACCCATGTTCATACCGTTCTTCACACCACCTGAACCAGAACTCGACCCTGCGCATCGTTATTACCCTCGCAAGACGGCCAAAGATGTCGCATCGCTCAAGACGCCACCCACGTGCACCAAGATGCTCACCCGCGACTTTATCGACGATTCCCTTTACAACCCGAATTACGGCTACTTTTCGAAGCAGGCCGTGATCTTTTCGCCCGAGACGGATTTCGACTTTACGGAGCTCAGAGACCACATGGAGTTCCTCGATATCTTGGCACGCATGTACAAGGAAATCGAAAGCGAAGCGGATGAGGTGGACGAGGTGGCCCGGCAGGTCTGGCACACACCCACTGAGCTATTCAAGGTATATAGCTAAATAATAATGAGCTTTCACTCTCTGACACACCTTCCACCCAGCCTTGGTATGGCTACGCGATCGCAAAATACATGGTATCCGAATATAAGCTCAATCTCTATCCGCACAAGGACCTGATCATATACGAAATGGGCGCTGGTAACGGTACCTTGATGATGAATATCCTGGACTATATTCAAAAGTACGAACCCTCGGTCTACAAACGCACGCAATACAATATCATCGAAATCTCCAGCAAGCTGGCTGAGCGACAGGCAGAGCGGCAGGACGTGTGTGACCTAACAGAACAACACACATGCGTCAAGATCATCAACAAGAGCATATTTGACTGGGACATTCATGTACCGGACGAATGCTTCTTTCTGGGCATGGAGGTTATAGTACGTGAATGATCCTGTCCTGTCCAACCAGCCTCTTAACTGATTAACACACTAGGACAACTTTGCGCACGATGTGATACGGTACGACATGGAGACGCTCGAGCCTCTGCAAGGACTCGTCAGCATCGACGACAAGGGCGACTATACCGAACTGTACGAGCCTGTGGGCAGCGACCCGCTCATCAACCGATACCTCGCGACCCGGAAACTGACGCGGTACAAGAGTCCGATCCTGTCTCGCTGGTGGCACCCCTTCCTGGCGAAGCACCTGCTCCCGCTGGCTCCGAACCTGACCAGCCCGGAATTCATCCCGACCAAATTATTCCTGTTCCTGGAAATCCTCAAGCAGCATTTCCCGCAGCACCGGCTCATCCTGTCTGACTTCTCGCATCTGCCGGACGCAGTCGAGGGCGTGGACGGGCCCGTGGTCCAGACGCGCTACAAGGGAACCATGGTGCCCTGCTCCACCTACATGGTCCAGCCAGGCTACTTTGATATCTTCTTTCCAACCAACTTTGAGCTCTTGCGCGAAATGTATCTGCTCGTCTGTCGAGGTACGCGCGCAGGAAGCGACAAAAACGTCAAGGTCCTGACGCATCGCGAGTTTTGCGAGCGCTACGGAGATATAGAAAGAACAACCACGCGTAGTGGCGAGAACCCAATGTTGATGTATTATGAAAACATGAAGTTTTTGGTTACCTGATCATCCATCCCTTCGGCACACGATCATTTGTCATTCCGTCCGTGTATCGCTTGTGTTACCCCGCACACTTACTTTGAGGACAACGATTGGGATAAAGCTTGGAAAACGAGGGGGAGAACCAGCAAGTATGATTGCACACGCTGTGAAAACGGGAACATGTGGCGCTAATACAAAGGGCAAGCTGTATCGGGCCAAACACTGTTTAAGGAAAGGTAAAGGAACTCCGGTTCCGACGAAAGCGCTTTGGCCTCCTTCGGATATCGATCTACGTATGACTGTGCAACGTGGCTTCCCTCTTGTTTTGAGTTAAGGGGAGGGGGTGAGAATAACGCCAAGGAAAAGGAGGAGCAGGGCGGCAGTGCTTTATAGCGTTTCTGTATTTGCGTCTCCTTGCCGTACGTAACCTTATTGGGGGGCCGAGTGGCGAAGATTAATTACGAGATGCATCTAGCGCGCGTGGTTGAGTTGAATGCGGTATAAAAAAAGCCTTCTGGTTACTATAACAAGATAATTTGTATGCAATTAATAATACCAATGAGTTTCTTGAGAAAGAGAGAGAGAGAGAGAAAAGGCATAGTCACAAATAATGATAATAATAAATGGAAAGAGAGGAGGGGTTGCCTGTTTCTCTGTCCCTGGGATTGGGACCCAACCCCTGGATAAACTGCTTTAAAAGGGGCCACGCCAAGCTCTCTAGATAGGAACACGCTCTCTTTTCCCCCCTCTTCTCACCTTTTTTTTCTGTCTCTTAACGGTGGTCGAATGAGTTTTGAAGTGGATCGACCCGTCCAGTTACTTACGGACACCTCAAGCATCCTCAAAGATGGCTTCAGTACCACCACCGAAACATCAAGCATGCTGAGCCCCGGCTACGATATTGTTGTCCATGACGCGACGACGACTATGACGACGACGGACAAACCAGCTCTATTCAGTCATGAGAATGACCCGTTTTATACTCCAGGACTTGTCTATGCAACCCGACCACAACAACAACAACAACAGCAGCAGCAGCAGCAGCAGCAGCAGCAGTTTTACCACAGGCCATACTACCACCACCAGCAGAAACCGGACTCGCTTGTTGCTGCAGCAGCCCCTGTTCGCGTCCCCCCTCTCCCAACGCCACCCGATGGCACGTGGCCGTATTATAATAATTCAATGATGATGACCCACCCTTCTTCTTCTCCTTTCGCCAGACCGCAGCCTTACGAATGGATCCAACGGTCGCCGTCGTCTTGTTGGAATGCTGCAGTCTACAGTCCGTATTCCCAACACGTTATCACCTCTCACGACAACAAGATCAAGAAGAAATCATCTCCTCCTCCTCACGTCTCCAGTAGTCCAGAGAACAAGGTAGTCACCTCGACTCCCAGAAGATACAAGTGCACCGTCTGTGTCAAACGATTCACTCGCCCAAGTTCCTTGGCCACCCACATGCATAGTCACACGGGAGAGGTTTGTTATCTATATATACACAGCGGTTGTAATCCAAATTACTCAACTTTACATTTTATTCAGAAACCATATCAGTGCAATTTCGAAGGCTGTGGCCGTCGCTTTTCCGTTGTAAGCAATCTACGTCGCCATGCCAAAATTCACATTTCTACACGAAACAACAAGAACGGTTCATGATCAAAAAAGAGCAGCGCACCTTGTATTTTTTTCCCTCGGCTATTGCAGTAATGTGGTTTATTTTTCTTTTTTTCAATTGTACCTATTTGTTGTTTACCTTCTTCGTTTTCCCCAGTTTTCTTTTTACATATCCCCCCGCCCCATTAACGTATATAAGAAAAAGAGAAAATCATGTAAGATGTACCAGCCTGCAATACATATATCTCTTTAAGAAATGTATGATAACATTCACGTTCGCCTATTGTTATTATTATTCATAACGTGGGGGTGTCACTCGTCCACTAGGCCTTCTGTTTGCTCAAAGTAGGACTCCCACAATGAAATGATCTAGTATAATATCCACGGATCAGTCACAACGCCGTTGTCAGAATAATCCGTCGTCGTCGTCGTCTTTTACCTGTTTCTGATGCTCAATCATGCTACACAGGAATTGTTCGACGCTATCTCGAAAGTCTTCCACTTTCTCCTTGTCGAATCGATCAAGTTCACTCTTTATCAATCGAGAGATATCGAGAAATTCTCGGTGACAGTCTTCCACACGTTGCTTGGCCTAAAGTCAATGATGATTCAGTCTACTTGTACTCTTTTCCCCATCATCAATAATAATAACCTCATTTATCTCTTTCTCAGCCGCCGCTACTCTTTCTGCCCTGGGATTCTTGGTCTGGTTCACCAGTTTATCGTGAGCCGCTTGTTTCTTGTGCAACTCGGACTCGGCTTGTTGAAAAGTCTGGAATGCCTTGATACGCGCATTAAAAGCAAGCTAGAGTAACCGTCGTTCGTTATACCGCGCCGCGATTTTCCGTTTATCATCATGATTATTATTATTATTACCCTTATTGAACCTATGACCCGAATGTATTCGTCAATGGTATGTTCAAGCGTAAGAACGTCGTGATGTGCCTTCAAAGAAAACGAATTGAGCGCAACGAGCCTCCAACAGATGGATGACCGTTACCTGCTGTTCGTGCAGTTCCTTGATTTTCTTTTGGATATCAGCCAACACTGTCAAATGGGTCGACAGGTTACGGCTCATTTCAGCCGAGGCAAGCGGGATCATGGTTTCTCCAAAGTCAGCAATCGCAGCACCCAGATCTGTTAGTTATGATGCTGCCGTCAGAAAACATAATAATCGATTCAGGGATACATCGGGGCAACTTGCCTTTCCGCTGTTTAACAACACCCTCCACACTCTTCAGTAATGCTTTCAACTGAGCCTCCAGTGCTTCCAGCTGATTCTTTTTAGACGCAAACCATTCGTCGGTCTCGACATATTTCGAAAACGGACTTGTGGCCGCATTTGAAAGCGTTTCGCCAAACGATCGCATCAAACTCACTCTGGGTGTCTCTGGCTCTGCTCGCTTTTGCCGTTTCTATCGTCCCCACATCAGTTTCACACACGCACACTCTCTCTGCAGAAAAAACACGATACTCTTACCTCAACGTTGAATGATTCACTTTCCAAGAACACTTTCAGGTCTGGATCACCGTAGAGCATGGGATGCGATACAATCTTTTGAAGACATCGTTCAAGCGCAATCCTTCGAGACTCTACAAATTCGTCTTGGAATCTTCCTGCAGCCCCCGCCCACCCCAGTTGAGTCTGCCTTTCTTTTCCTTTACACTACCAGGATCAACCTTACCTAGCGCATGTTTCTCTGGTACGGGCGGGACAATCACACCAGGATTTCCCAACGTCAGTTGATTATACAGCCATAGAAAGTCGCGATATCGTCGAGCAACCACAAATTCAGACGATCGGAAAGCAGGTGAATTCGTCTATGACCCCCATTAATCTCTCTCTCTTCTCCCATCTTGACCTTTCCCCCAAACCTTGGTTTTAACTTTATAAACAATATGTGCATTAATCGCATCCCCTACTTTCTGGGGATCCTGAACTGTAACATGGAAATACGGACGTGATCCACTTTTCGGGAGTTCCAGACTCTCTGGCTAATACATGGATCGCGCATTAACAGCCTCACCCCTTTTTCGGTACAGTTTGGCCATAAAAAAAACCTGACTATCTTGTTCCGCAAAGGAATCCTTGTTCGTTGAAGCAGAAGGAGGAGGGGCTTTTTCTTCTTCTTCTTCTTCTTGTACGTGCATTGTCTCTAGCGCTTCTGACAACTCCTCCGTCGTCCCTGCCTCTTGTTCCTCATTACTATTCTCTTCCTGCCCTGGCGTCGAAGACACAACGTCCGCAAACGGATTGTCTTCGAGCGATGCATCGAAACGAAGCACTCCCTCATGCGAATTCAAATTGTCCATGGTCGGGAAAACGTGGCCCCCACACCGGCCCCGCTGCATGCCAGCTGAGTGCCAATATCGCCTTCCCGTCAAAAGGTTTTCCATTAGAGAAAACTGTCGTTCTGTCCTTCGGTAGAGGCCTCCGCCGAAACATTAAAGTAGCATTAACGTAGCGGCTTACCGCCGGTCATCGTTGGGTGGGGAGCGGCGCAATTTGGCTTGCACTCGCAGTGTTTGTTTCACTGCGTTTCGGTCAAATGGCGCCGGATAACAGCTGAGACTTGTGTGTTTCTGTCAATTCGTTCGGCGATATGCTTTGGGCAATATCAATGTATGTGCCACGCCCTCGCTTTTTTTCTTCCGATCCGTCCACATCCATAGCATTTATATCGCCAACGCTCTCATCCATGTCATTACTCTCTTCTTTCTCCAACTCACCTACAGTTGCAGTCGTCAGTTTTCCACGCTAGTCATAGAGTTATTATTACTGTGCCGTACCGCTTGATGCTTGTTAAAAAGCTCACGATGATAATTATACCGCTCTGATGTTAGAGGCATTGTAGTCGACAGGGTACAGACGCCATAATCTGTGCTATAAAAACAAGAGATCTGCCAGCAGTAAGGTGCCTGATCACCATTCCGGCTTCTTTTATTGAGCTCTGCGGAGTCTCCGTCGATAAAACATTTAAATGCCACCGCTCTAATCATTTACCAATTTTAAAGCGATGCAGGTCCTCCGAGCATAGAAAGCCCCCAAAGTTTCTATTGAAACTGGCTTTGCTAATTTTTTAGTCGCAGGATTTCACTTTCGAGCAAGGTGATCTTGTCATCCACTTTTGCCAAGGCCCCTTTTCACATTGTATTTCCATCCTGAATCTTCCGGCTCAAACGATATGTGTGACAGAGATGGCGTTGGGACAGATCGGGAAGAAGACGCGTTGGTGAAGAAGGAGAGGACATCCTGAGAATATATCACACGCGCTCCTTTTGAATATCATTGCTTCGAGGCGTACAATGGCGGTAACGGGTAACGGGGAATAAGGGTTCGATTCCGTAGGTGGGCCTCACCCTGATCGATCTCGATCGGGCTGGCTTTTTCTCGTATTGAAGTATACCGACGCGCTGATATGATCGCTGAAGAGGGAAACATGGTGTCCCTGGCGCGCAGCGC
>JSYX01000430.1:0-30115 GCA_000787465.1 Thermomucor indicae-seudaticae
AATATGTGGACGCACTTGAAAGATCCTACATCGTTCCCTCATGCGAACTGAATGCGTCGTGCTCATTAAGCCTCAACGTTCAAAAAGACAAACAACGAAGAGGAAAAAAAACTGTATGTTACACAGTTTCCATTTTTGCAAGTTACGGCTTTCCTTTTTAGCGCGCTAAAAACTTCATGTTGCTTACAATGTTAAGATTTACAGCTTTTTTTTGAAACAGGAAAATTGAAAAGTTTGAAGCGATTCTAATAAGATGATGAATGAAATGAGCGTTATTTTTTGATGTGGCTGCTGGGATAATGGCAGTAGTTATCTTTTATCCGTACAACCTAGGAAGATTCAAGTGTCAAACTTCTCGTAGCGCGTCAGTCTGAACCTTACTTACTTCAATGATGCCTTCCGTTGAGGTATTAATGTAATAGCGATGCTCATATACATTATGAACAGTATGGCTTTCCAGAACTGCACCCTTGAAGAATCGCTTCTTATGGCTATCCCAAATTGCTTCGCTCCTCTGCCATTCAAAATCGAAGGGAGGCGTTCCAATAAGGTCGACAACTGCTTGCACCATGTCACCTGCAGAACAACGCGTCAGAAACTTACGCTAAGACAGAAAACGCTGATATTACCTTCCCGGATGTTCTCAATAATTTCCTTGCCGCCGCTGACCAAGGACGAAGGAATTTCATGCACAATTTTTGTCATGTCCTTCGGGAACGAGCGGCATTTATTGCGCTGATCACCAACAGAGATGATAGTCAGGTTGCCAGGCTTATCTGCAATCATCGTAAGTCTAGATGATTGCGACTTGACTTTCTCGTTGCGGCCATTGAACTGATACGCTACAACGTCAAATACAATGAGTACGTTACTGCGTAGCGCACCTACGTCCAGCAATACTTACAGACTGTAAATGGACCAACGCCAGACAAACTGAATTCGAGAGTATCACCAACACAATGCTCTCTGCATTGTTCTATAGGCGTAATCGTGGCAATATCTAAGGCCTCTATACTCAGTGAAGTATCAGGCCCAGTAGCATCAGAGCTGCAACCGTTCCTATCTTGAACGTCAAGTAAGTGCAAATCATAACGACCGGGAGTGGTGACTTCATTGGGAAGATCCAGCTTGTATCGGTTCGTCTCGATATTCTCAAGAACGATGGTTTTGCCATATAATTCGGATTGATGTTTGAGGCCTAGGCGTACAGTGAAAGGTGCTTGGCCGACTAACTCCAGATGAATAGCGCCAATATCCTCGGAATTGAATGTGTCGCCTACACAAACAGTTCGTGGTCGAGTGGACTTTGAAGCGAACTTCACGCTCGGTAATGGATGTACAGTTTGTTCCAGAATTAAAGGCTGAGACATCTTAATCGGCCGTGTGTACCGTTGATCAGATATTCTGTTGAAAACGTAACGATGTGTTCCGCTATCACGAGTCTTGAGAGGGATTCGAGATTTGGATAATCCTGAACTTAGTTCTTGCGTACCCAACAATGCAAGATCCCGTTTCTTTGGCGTCGCATAATACTCATCATATGCGAAACTAAATGGTCCATGACCTATCATGCGAATAAGTCAGTCTGATACATGACTTGAGTAACAGCGTCCTACATACCCTTAAAGAGAAGATCGATTGCATCACTGACACCTTCGCACACAGCTCGTCGCTCATAGACTCCATCTGAACGCAGCTCGACAAGCGACTCGTCGATCCACAAGCGAGGCTTATCAATCCATTGAACGGTGTAACGGGGTGGAAGCGGGTCTCCAAGACAAATTGCATCCTCGACGCTAACCAGCTCATAGTGACCAGCATCTTTCACTTCGATTTCAGCATTCGGATCGCGTAATACGAGATTTCGAACTTTTTTGCCGTCCTTATCAACGTTGCGGTAGCTGACTTTCCACGGTCCTTCACCAGTAAGTCGTAGAGGCAAGCGTGCTGTCTCTCCCTCTGCGATAAGAGCTGTCGCCTCGCGTTTATTTTCAGTGTAGAAGAAGGCTGTGGGACGATCACGGCGAACATCAATCAAGACGTCCCGAGCTTCAAGACCTTTGACACATTCATTTGCATCTTGTATCTTCAGAGACTCAAAGTTAAAAAAGCTCAACCCTATGAGCTGCGTATTCACATACTTACCTTGACAAGCGAGACGACATGAAGTCCTGGCGTCTCTAAAGGAGGTACCTTGATGATATACTTGTTGCCATCCACAACATCCGAATACAGCTGCTTTGCAAAAGTCCAGACCAGATTAAACGGACCTGTTCCGCTCAGCTCGACTTCCAGACTGATGTCCTCGCCAATACATGTCCGTATCGATTGCAATGATCTCAATCTGCCACTGAATCTAGCATCGGGCTGGGGATGGACAATTTGCTTGATAGGTTGAATTTGGGTATCGCGATTCTTATAGTTCCGGTCATCCAATGAAGTAAACTCGTACGTGTACTCCCTATATAGTAGTGTTAGATCCCCAAGACACAGCCATACATTGTCATATATAATTACCCGCTAGTACTAGGGAGGTACGTAAATACATGACGTGATCGATCAACACGTTCTCTTTTCTTTTCGACCACCGCCTTTTTTCTTCCAGTGTGTTTCACGACTTGATACTCCAAAACGAATGGTGGGGTGCCTAAGATTTTCGAACCGTTAGTTACTGAAAACCCGTCTGGTATTCTAAAACTTACCTTGAAATTCGACTGCGAACTTCATGCCGATTTCGCTGTCTCCAGCACATTCCGACGGAATAGGCGTTGCTTGCACATTGACCGCAGGTAGAGGAGGTTGAATGACCTGGCATGTAGATGGAAACAGAATGTCTCCTTTGCAGTATTTGTCGGATACTCGCAAGAGCTTATACTCTCCGGGGGCGGAAACCCGAAGTGCCGAGCTAGCAGAATCGATATTGATAAGGTGTCTGTCTTTCACATCTTCGGCTTCCGATGAGAATTGATATTCTAATGTCCACGGACCAGTACCACGTAGCTTCAGCGGGAGATCAGTAGTGTCATGGCCTATTAGCAATTTCACAGGGTCGGTAGCGCTACAATCCATTTGCGCAGTAGGATGTTCATGGACATAGAACTGGAACTTTGCTGAATCTGGATATTCTACGACATTCCCTGCACCGTCGACGATTCTGTTAAGTTGGTACTCGTATTCTCCGTCACGCTCGAAAGTAAGGTTGAGTTTAATGGAGAGATGCTGTGTTGCTGCCCAGTTGTAGTTATCGTGAAATGCTGGAGTAAAAAATTCGTGCTCGGTGTCTGCTAAGCCGTCCGAGATCCGTGCCAGAGGTGAGTCGAAGTTATCGGGCTGGATTCGGTCCAGCCGTAACGACTTTCTCTCGTTGTTTACGCGACGAGTATATTCCGCCCTTAATGGAGGGACACCCAAGATTTCCAGATCCAGTGTCTCTTTCTCTCCACTGCAGTAATCGCGCAGACCTCCAGGCACAAAACGCGCAGTAGGACAGACGAATACGTATGCCTGTCTGCTATACAGTCGAACGTCAAGTCCATCTTTGCTCACAATATTCTCCAATTTGTACGCGCCTGGCATACGCACACGGACGTAATAGTATTCAATACCCTGTCTTCCCTGTCCAATTTCGGTCGCCCGTTGTATATCCCGTCCAGAATAGTCGGATACGATGCGTTGTTGCGTGTCAAAGTCATATCGAGAAATGGTGACTTTACGTGGGATCGTGTTGTTCAGCACAATGGGTATATAAATGTCTTTTTGTCCCAACTGATTTCCAGGGATGCAATAAAATTCGTTACTTGGGTTCAGCTTTGCCGTCCTACGAGAAGAAAAACATATTAGACCAGTGCATAATACACTCCATCAATTTTGTTCAGATTTTCACCCGTATGGAAGAATGTGGACCGTATGTCGACCGAGAATATGTGACGAATTATATACGATATCTTTGACGTTCACCATTTTGGCCCGGGATACGCCAAGCTGTTTCCCCATCATATCACCTAAATACTCCTATACCGTTAATAACCGCTGAAGTAGAGACGTCATGTCCTAGCTTACCGAATATCGCCTTCAGAACAATCCCGCTGACCAGTGCCTGCGGTTGGATCCCGGGTAAGGCAAAAAGGATAACATGGTTGAATACTTTTAGTACTTACTGGTGAGATCGTAAAGATCAATAAGTCGATCAGTATTAACAATAACGCGAGGCAGATCGATTTCAGCCCGCTGAATTGTAACCAAGGGATCTGCAAAACCCAGAGAGCAAACATGTATACTGAGTCAATGAACCACCATTTGAGAAGAATGCCGCTGTATTGCTCGGGATGTGATGAAAGGTGGGCGCCATAAGCATCGTAAAGCTTCAGGGCTTGCAGGAGGACGAATATTGAAATTGCATAAAGTCGCTGGGTCGGAAATTCCAATGACGAAGAGGGTATCAGCGCTCTTTGGTGAGCAGCTGATATTGAAGGAGGTGTGCCATTGGCTGTCCCAGGGGATCTTTGGGCGGCCTGCATCTCTGGCGTGCTTCCTTCAGGTATAGCAGGAACACCTTGTACCTCGGGTTACGCGTTTCTGGACCACGAGTCCTTCGTGGAGCCAAAAAAAATTTGTCTGCGTCAGCGTATTTGAAATTCCGCTCATTTGGACATGTGAACCAAGTGAACAATTGCAGTTCATAATGTGCCTTCATGAGCAAATTATCTTCATATTTTGCCTGATATTTCAAACAAAAATCTGTATACAGTATCTACATGAAAAAACTACACTAATCATCGCTGTCGCTCAAAAGGAATTCCTCAATTTGCCCCCGCAAGCTACTTTCTCGCAGATTATCATGCACATTTTGCGTTGTATAGGGTGGAAGATAACTAGTAGCATCGGGTTTGCAGTCTTTCATGTCGACTTGACAGCTGTAACACAAGTATCTGTTCAAGTCGATACTGTCTTCTTGTATGCTACAGCTTCCGTTTCCGCAACACTCTGTCCGGCAGGCTTCACTGTGTGCGCTGTTTGGAGTCTCACTTTCGGCCGCCTCGACGTCTGTTACCGTTATCCGTCTTCTCCAATCTTCAATACCCTCTTGATAGGGCCTTATATCATAAACACATTAATTAAGATGCCCAACATAGAAAGAAGTACACATATTGCAACATACATCAAGCAAATCGCACATCGTCGGCTCATATCCATATCCATTGACGGCGTCAACTTGGACGCAGTTCGAGAAATAGTGCTGACAGTCGATGGAAAGTCTCGTTCAAGCGTTACGATGAAGTCTACAAAATAAACTTTAGTCACGTAGCTCTAGACAGTCAGTACTAAATATATTTATATACCTTCTGTTAATCTTTCAATGGAGTTTTTAGGAGGCGCTTTGGTCGCCCAGTTGGTGGGTGCCAATACGTACTTTTCCAGGTTACAGAATCGGTTGTAAAGGCCAATCTCTTTGGACAATATGTCTTTCATGGGACGTAGGATTGCCAAGTCGGGGAAGGAGGTATCGTTTTCCACTCCTATATCCAGAGGTATACTGTATCCCCTTCCTTTGCTCGTCATGGAAATCATTTTGATCGCTTGTCGCGTTGAAGAATCTGCCATAAAGATACAAGAGCATCTAATGACGGGTTTCTCATGAGTATAAGTAGCTCCAGCAGAGCCATAGCATTCTTACCCTTCACGCTTAGCGATTGCTATGAGCATTGCCATTTTAATATGCCAGTATAGGTCTTCCTTTGCAGACACCTTGGTCACACTGTCAAACAATTTCTTTAACTTTTCCGAATTATCCATTCGGACATGTTCCTGAGAGGGCTGTCGCAGTCGTGCCTTGTATTCTTTTGGACGAAAAGTCAGATCCAAGATACGCCCATAGAAAGTGGAATAAAAACCAACCGTAGTCACTTGATCCTGCTACTGTTTCCAGCACTTTATCGAGCTGTTGTCCATTCGTGAACTGTGGATCATAGACATCTTCCAGACGGTGGGATACATATTGCATATTTGGGTATTCATTTTCGATAACGGATTTCAGATGAGTTGTGCTTCCTTGCTGGCAGAGAAAAAGGGCATGAGTCGAAATTGTCGCGGATATGGGTCAATACAAGTGCCTTACCTGCTCTGGAAACAAGGTAGATTCGTCCAAATGACAGACTACCGCCTGACTAACGAGCTGAATTTTCTTTTTTTCATGTGGTTCAACATGCATAAATTCTTTTGTTAACTGCAGCATTGCGCTTCAAGCCAAAGAGTGAGAATAACTTATGTGGTAGCCATATTACAGCAGACTTACATCGAACTGGGACCTCCGGAGCAAGCGAGCAGCACCTTTTTCTTTGCACTGGCTAGCGATCGGGCCTTCCCGAGTATTGATCGGTACTTTCCGACAAAGACATAAAGAAAGCAGCTCCTGCGGATCGAGAGTCAATTCAGAATCTATAAATGGCATGCTTCACTCAAAAAACTTACTGACAGTAATAAGCATGTCGAATGTGGACGGTTGCAGGAGAGGTTTTACATTTACAACAGATTTTGTCGACTTTCATGACAAAAGGTCTCCCAACCGTGTCTTGCTGTCGGTGGCTTTTTCATACCGGTCCAATGTTTTCCCGTCTAGAATACAGTTCAACCCAAATAACCCATACTCCAAAAATCCATACCACGAAATTGTTCCTCATTTAGTCGTATAATCCATGCTTCCTAAAACCCGTAACCTCTCAAAATCGATAGAAAAAATCTCTCCACAGCAGGCATGGGTTATATGGGAGGTAGTCAGAGACGGTCCGATGTTTTCCCTAGTAGGTGATACAAAGTTATTTTCGAGCGATCGGATTGCGCGCGGCTTCGGGGGTCAAAGGTGAATAAAAAAGGCGTGGAGGGCCAAAGGATTGTTTCTGGGCTTTTCTGTAAAGTTTTCCGATATGGCTGTCTCGCAAGCTTGCTGCTCGATCCCTCCTGTTGTCAGCGACTACCAACCTACGGGTTCTTACGGTCAAATTGACGACCTTCCATACTACCTTGTCGGTCCCAAGGTAAAGCGGTAGCATTGAAGAAGCATAGCACGCGCCTTCTTCTTCACTTTCTTCTTCTCTGACGCGCAATAGGATGCTAGCAAGGCTGTTATTGTGATCTATGACATCTTTGGCTACCAGTAAGTTGCCTAATAAACTTGGATTTCGAGCTTGAGAGAGAGAGAGAGTTCTTACACACAGTCCAAATAAATAGCCCCAACACTAAGCAGTTCTGTGATCTGCTTGCCAAGCACTGTGGTTACAAGGTGATCATGCCTGACTTCTTCCGCGGCAAGCCTGCCACTCCGGAAATGCTTGGTAACAGAGATGTTCTTCTGGCCTGGATCGGCCAAGTGGGCACTTTTGAAATCGTTCGTATCCTTTCGCAAAGGTTGGTTGGTGGGATTGGCGTGATATTAATAATGATCATACGTAGGTTAAGCCCCAGATTGAGAAGGTTCGTGAATTGCTGCAAGGACAGGGTGTCACCAAAGCTGGTCTTGTTGGTTTCTGCTGGGGTGCCAAGGTAAAATATTTCATGGACCATCAAATTAGCATGGGCAAGCTCTCTGATATTGAAATTCCCATCCCATAGATTGCTGTGCAGATGGCCTCTCTCAATGGCTTCTATGCTGCTGCTTCCCTTGTCCACCCATCTTTCGTTGATGTCAAGGATGCTGAACAGGCCGCCGCTCCAATTTTGGCAATCCCTTCAAAGGACGAACCTGATATGGTGAGTAAGCTTCCGCGTGCTCGGGTAAATTTAGTAGCGGGAAAACACTGATCGTCGAAACAATAGACCGAATACATGGAAGTCCTGTACAAGAAGCCTTTTGGTTCAAAGTGCAAGCACCAGCGCTTCGATGGTAATTTATCGCGAGATAATGCCGCAAACTGCTTTTCTTTCGCTTACAGTGCAAACTTTTATATTAGACATGCACCACGGTTTCGCTGCTGCCCGCGGTGACTACAAAGACGAGCTGAACAAGAAGCGCGCCACTGAAGCTATCCAGCTGACTGCCAACTTCTTCCAAGAAATTCTCAACTCTCCAAGCCTGTGAATGCCCAATCAAGAATTGGCATGAAAATTATCTTTGTAAAGCTGTAGAATTATCACTTAAATGCTAGAGAAATAAACGGCATTTGTTACAAGGTTAAAAGTCTAGAGACGAGCTCTTGCAGCACGCAACTCTTCTGGTGTAGCCATTCTGGCATCTTCGCTGCCTTCTTGGCAGAGGTTCAATTGAGGCTGATCGAAAGTCTCAGCACGAAGTCCATCGTATGTCACTTTGGTAGGCATATCCCGCCATGCCCAGGCACGACTGTAATCTGAATCAATGCCTTCAACGACATGCGATATCTTGAAGCCGAGGATTGGAACGAATCTAAAGCAATCAATCTGTTATCTTTGATGCACTTGACTATGAAACTGACTACGTATTACGCTTACTTCATTCCGTGCCCAGAATCGCCTGACGCTACTATAAGGTTCTCAAAGTCTGGATGAGGAGTAACAAGGAAATGGCCATCGATTGCATCACAGTACCTAAAACAAGTGAATATCAATGACACGACGAAATAAACGCCCTTCCGTCTTGCCTTACCAGCAGACGCGCGCGTAGCAAATATCCATGGAGCTAGTGAGTGGAAGGAATTTTGCCAAAAACTCGCGTACGTCTCGGAGTGCTTTGACGGGTATCGTATCGGATGGGTTGGTTGTTTGTGTTCGAGGCGTCGAGATATGATTTTTGCCCGGATAAAGATAACCGCGAGAGTGATGGCCAATCTTCATTTTGCCTTCGGCATTGACCGCAAACCCATAATAGCCAGTGCGGGACAAATCGCCAGCCCAGACAGGCATGTTTTCAAACTGTTTTCGCATCCCCTCAGGTATCTGAAACTGCACCACGGTTTGACCCGTGGCCACAAGTCTGTTCCCAAGGTCGACCAGACTAGGCGTCCAGGCACCCGTTGCCAATATCACTCGGTCTCCAAGATGGATCTGTTTGTCCTTGGTCTGGATGCCGATCACTCTACCAGGCGAACTTGGATCACAGCAAAGATCGTCCAGACAGCCCTTTTCAGGTCCCAGCACAAAATGCACACCGTTTTCGACGCACTTGTGGTAGATATGTTTAATGGCTTCAGACGAATTACACCAGCCTGGGATGATAGTGCGGGTGAATAACAAACTCTACATAAAAAATACGAGACGACCGAGCACCACAACAGGTCCATCCCTTACCGCCTTGCTTGTTAAGATAGGCAATGTTAAAACCATTGGCAACCGCATCCTTGAATTGAGGAAATCGGTTTATAATACTCTGAGGGGATGTAAACTCCTCAATCGCATGACCGTAGCCGGCTTCACGGATACGTTTCATACTTGAACGCTCATAGTCTGAAAACTGACCATTACTGGAGAATAGAAGAACCCCGGTTTCGTGGAATACAGGGCTCAGTCCCATTTCCGCACGCTCTTTATTCCATTGGCGCCATAAAGGCAGTGCTTCTATCATCAATTGCATGTATAGCGTGTCGTCTGCGTAATCCATGCGCACGATCTTGTTAATATCTAATCCATCTCGCCTTACATGAGCATGATCTGATATAAGTCGTAGGCGGACGCCAATGCTTTACCGTTGGAAGCAGCATCTGGAGCAGGAATACTGGAACGGTCGAACACCCAAATATCATACTTCTTTTTGAGCGACAAAGCATATGCAGTGGACAAACCAAAAGCACCGCCACCCACAATGATAATTTTGGCGCCTGGTTCGGGTGGTCGATAAGGCATGGTACCTGCGCTGAGAGACAGAGGTGAAAAAAAGAAAAGCGAAACCAGACGAACGAACTTCAGAAGGTTTACCGAAGAAACGAACTCGTGTAACGGTCTAATGTTTTTCTCACCAACGTAACGGGCTCCGAACCAATGATAATGCTTTTCGGGGTTGCGGTACCGTGTGAAACACAGGTTCTTGTATAAACTTTTGCGTCAATTGAATAGGCCCTCAACCTTATTTGCAGAGCGCGTAGTAATCCTCTATCCTCAAATCATTTCTAGTCTATTAGATTCTGCCGGCGCTCACTTGTTGATTCGGATAGAGTTATTCTAAAGTATGAACATACGTTATAATACTCTGTCATTGAATTATCTGGTGTATTGGCTGCAGATGGCCGCAGAAAGTGTTATTTACGTTTTTGGCTCCCATCATCCTAACAAGTAACCTGTATACATCAGATATCATATCTATAGGTTCCGGTTACCATGTAGGCATGTGTTATGTCTTTGACATGTATATGAAGGTTAAACTTCAACCTAGAAGTCTTAAAAGGCCTGGCTAAGTTTATAGCGCTTCTATCCATGGACAAACGTTATATCGAAAATGCAGAAAAGAGACATCAAGATGAGGAAAATTCCTCAATAATCATTTGAATATAATTTTTTCTGACGTTCGGGTTTCGTACAGATCGACGTAAGTCTGCCTCCTCCTCTTTGGTTGCTTGCTTGGCTACAGAGTCCGCGCGATATAAGGATATTCGATACAGCGATTTGTTTTTCTTTGTCACCAGGGTGATCATTATATCGCGCACACACTGTACGTTGATTCAGTCATTGTCTGTCGTGTCGGGATTCCCTAGATATGGTTTCCCTAAAATAGCCGCCGCGAGCTCACAAGCTGATGTGGACACTTATGACAGTAGTCTCGCTGCAGTACAAATCAGAATCTCGGTCCCTTCGTATGATTTAGACCAGCTTGGTATTTGCCATACTTGCCAGACGACTTATGACCAGGAACCTTGCGCCGTGGACTGCATATTACGTACCCATATGCGTATCGCTGTATCCGATTCGTCATCATTCGTGATCTTTCAACTGCAGCCCAAAGTTGATCAGTCGGCAGATATATCCGGTTGACACAGCGCTTTTTGTAGGGTGGTTATGATACAGCCGACCTACACCACATTCCATTTGCAAAACACTGTACAACTTAGCGATTACGAATCGCTAGATCCATGCAATCTTTCATAAGTAAGAACCCAACGTCATCGTCCAGTAGAATATTTATGTGGTTGAAGAAAACGAAAAAAAAAGGAAGAGGGGAAAATAAGTACTTCCCTTTTTATACCCTTTTTTTACCAGTCACTCCCGACAAATTCATGCACACTGGGAGCTGTCAAACGATATCAGAGCATCTGAAAATCTCAATGACTCCTGTGGCGTGTCAAACTAGACTTTGTGAAACTTTCAGGTTGTCGAAAACATTGGACTTGAACCAGATGTTACGTTGTTAAAAGTTTGTAAGCTTGAAGAGGTACTTTATTCGAGTTACTACATGTTTGCTATCTACGCATGATAAAAAGTGCTATTTTTTACAAGGGTCTTTATTTTTGTACTAGCAATCTTCCCCGATCTCGATCCAGGTAAGGCATTTTAGGCATAATACCTTTTTCTGTGATGTTTGATTTCATTCTTTTCGACGACACGCCGCGCTCTAATGAATAAACCGAACATGCTACAAGCTAGTCAACCAAAGATTAGATTCACGCGCGTTTCATATGTGCGAATTGTGAGAACAGTTGATATCGGGCTGAACAGGGTCTGATTCTATAAGGTCCTGAACATTTGAATCCAACACCAGGGCAGGTTATGCCGATATATACCACGCACAGTGCCCGCTCGATATAGTGATCACCCGGTTGGACCCAAAAACCGATCACTATAACGAGCGACCACTATATAGATTTAGTGATCTTTATCTGCGAACAGAATTGGTGGAATTGAAAAGTGATCACTATATCGAGCGGGCACCGCACATTCATCTGTCGATCTATAATGTCCGTAAGGGTGCCGTCCTCAAATCCTTGAAGCAGAAATCTACAGACGCCGTCCTGCGTGACACATGTCGGTGGGAAGTACATAGTTGCAGTGAAGTATAGAAAGAGAAAGATGTGATCGTGCGCACACTTTGATCACCTGCTGGGACACCAGAGTTGAGGTATTCCTTTGTGGAGAATCTGGGTACGTGGACAGGTAAGCCAAAGTCTTAGCTCGCCTGAATGACTACAGACAAGGACAGACACCCGATGTGAGGCTAAATTACGCACTATGTTTCCATTCTTCCTTGCTCGCTTTGAAAAAGCATCTGATCTTTGGTAAAGGTAGTTCGCTATATATATAAACGTCTGGAGGATTGCGACAATGACCTCTATGCGTGTCAAATGCGTCACTGAGCCATCCAAAAAATTTGAAACTGTCTTCGGACTGGACGGATCAATTATGCTAGCTAAAGAGGAAAAGCGACAACAGCAGCGGCAGATGAGGCACATAACGTAGCCATTACATTAAAAGCATCCTGTCTTTTTTCTTCACGACTTTTAGTTATACATATGAGAATGAGAGTCTAAGAGGATATGTCTGTATTGAGAGACTATAACTTATGAGGAAAAAGAGAAAGCGAAGAAGGACAGGACAAAGCGGAGAAAGGAAGAGTAATAAGAGAGGAGGATATTCTAATAGACGCCTTGTCTTCGGATCGGGTCATCGAGTATGGATTGTCTGGAGACCAAAGCGTAGGGGCAATTCGGCAAAGGGAGGAACTCCGTGGGCGGCAGGTCAAGGGGCGAGACAAAGCTGTGACTAGTAGTAGCCTCTTGTTGCTGTTTGGGCGGCTGCTTCAAGAACTTTTGTAGCCAATATCCCATATTGTGGCTTCCTTCTTGTTGTTTATAGTCGTGGTTGTCCAACGAGGACATGTCAATGGATATGTGAGGGGACGTAGGAGGAAGACGAGGCGACGACAATTGGACCGAGTAATGGAAAGAGGATGGGGACATAATGCTATTACCACCGAAAGCAGGATAGAACATGGTGGAAGCAGAGCGCGTCGACCAGCAGATAGATCGCGGTGGAGTCAGCTCTTTGGATATGACTTCGACGTCAGGTCCGAAAGCAGCAGGAGAAACAGTGCGGCGAATGAAGAGAGCGATGGCTGCGACGATCACGACAAAACCGAATCCACCGAAACTGGCGGCCAAGGCAATTGTGCGAGTAGACACGGGAGAATTTTCCGGCGGTGACGAGAAGGGCGGGAGGGAGTCATTGTTAGGATCAATCGGGTTATTTCCTTCTTGAACAGGAGGAGGAGCGGGAGTGGCATCACCAAAAGAAGGACGTCGAGTGACGAAAACGCGAGCAGCATGTAACTCGGTATCCACATTAAGCGCCGGATCAATACTACCACTGAGAATCGAAACGCCGCTACCGACACGGTGGTGGGCCAGGACGCGAGTCGGAACAGAGGAAGTAGCAGGAGCAGCACTGATGTGGTCAACGTTCCAGACGGGATCGATGTTGAGAAAGTGGGTTGCGGTTTGGGCGTAAACGCCAAGGCAGCAGAAGGAGCACAGAAGCAAGAGGATCAAGCTTTTCAAGTTCATCTTGAGAACAAGAGAAACGAAGAAGAGTTGTGTATGTTTAGAGAGGAATTTGGAGCGTTTAAGAAGTTTATTTTGGAACGAACCATCAACATTGCTCAATAATGCCAAACGCACAGACCTACCTACATACATGCCGACAACGCGCAAGCAGCTGGCATTTGCAGCGTTCCTCTCACGCTCACCCCTCCCCCGGAACCAGCCAATTCTGTTCCTCGACTATGCGTTACGTGTAACTTTATGGAACGAGGAAAGAGATTACCCCGGTACCTGGATCTGCAGTAAATTCTCCGAAGTGCTATCGAACGCGACACTATATTTTTCCCTTGCTATCATACGTTTTTACCGAACACCTGCACAGATCGTCTTCATAAATATATTCGTTTATGAGACGGCGGCGTTGTATTGGAAAAGATGGAACTGTTTCTTGTATGATAACACGCGTTTTCATTCTATCCTGTCTAATGTGTAACAAATGGGGAGTACAAACAGATTATAGATTTCTGCATCATGTTCTCTGAAAGAAGAATTGGATTGCACCACGTAGATCTAGCCTATCATAACGTGAGCATAGGATTCAAGTTCAAATCTGTTATCTATGTAGAAGGAAGAAAGTAATCTTCGGTATGCCAGACGTTATACATTAGCGGTCGACGATGCTTTCCACGTATGGTCCTATCTATGGCACGGGCCAGATGAGCCTACTATGTAGTGAACAAAGGCCCTGTTTCAATGTATGATCCCAAACCCAGTGTCGCTTCATTCCCAGGGCCAACAGATATGAGTTCCTCTTTCCCTCGAGACTGCGGTTTGACATCTCCTAGACGAAGTCTACATCCCACGAAGTCTCGCTTAGCAGGTATAGCCAGAACTCAAACATATGGCAGCGCGCGGTCCACGTTGAATGCGTACTTGATAAGGGATTTGCAATCTTCACGGAGAACTTGGCTGCATTACTGGCGATCTTTGTCGGCCTATGATTGTGCAGCACCATATATATCTCCTGAAAGCTACTGCATGACAAAACGTTAGAAAACATTTTTTATTCTCATCTTCAGAGCGTCCACACAACGCTGGAAGACAGTTATAAGACATAAGACAGTTACTATAGGCAGTCACCGCGGCAACGAAACCAGTGGCTTGTGGTGGCTTGTATCTAACTCAGAACGGAATATAAAAGCTGATGAAGAAACCACTTTTTCTTAGCTTAACTTTGACTCCGTTTTCGAATGCAAAGTTTCTTTGAGTGGAAAGATGATTAGAATGCTTTGCTTCGTGCGGAACGAGTAAAACGGACTTCCGTATCTGCTGTATAGGAGCTTTTTGTTCTGACTATACAGTTCGATGTGAAGTTGACATCTTTCCCTCTTAATGAGTTGACGGAAAAAGCTGATATAAAATGAAATAAAACCGCAGAGAAAGAAGTGGAATAGCGTTTATTTCAAAGCATGAAGGAAAAGGGGAAAATGCAGAGTGAATAATCGAACTATTTACAAGTGAGATAGGGTCCAGTTGACTACTTCTGATAGAAAAGTAAGACGTTGCTCTTCGGCTACGTTCTTGAAAACTCGGAGTCTGCGAATTAGATCTTGTTTGTTCTGAAGTGGGACGAATTCTCCACCGCAGCGACCGCATTGCTTCATTAGGTTTTCTTTCTTTACTGTGCGGCAACGACTGCAGCGAAGATCTTGCAATTGATAAGCCGCTAACCACCGTTGTACCTGAGCTGCCATGGTTTCCTCGATCTGACTTCTGTCGTATTCCACATGACATCCACGACATCGCCAGACCTGCGGCTGACCATTGAGTGGCAACAGATAGTCGTCACGGCAAAAATCGAGGTCGGTCGAGTAATTGCAATAATTACAAATAACGTCGCAAAGTTTGTAATACGCACAAGGATTGATGAACTGTGCTTCAGGGGCGAAATCACTCATGCCACCAATGCACTGTAAAGCATTCCGCTTCAGCAGCCGTGCCTCGTCTTCCAGTTCCGGATCGAGACTAACGACGGCGCAAATAGATTTCGCACACTCAAGAGTTGGGTTGGATAGTGGTAAATGGGAACCAGTCAGTTGAGGAAACGCATAGGTTTCACTATTGTCCTGCTTGTGGAGCGTCGTTGAGACCCATCGCAACAATTTCTCCATCAGTTCGCCTCGAACGTATTCTCGCAAGTAGACCGTCCGAGCGTCTGGTTCGCGTTCATCCTCGTCTTGGGCGTAATTCCGTATGTTCTTTGGATGGGCGATTTTCAACTGATACATCTTTAGAATAAACGACGCGATCGATCGCTGGAACATCCCCTTGACAGCCGATGGTAGATATTCCTCGATGTTCCATTGCATGGTCACCTTGGCACGATCTGAGGTCATTTCGGGGTTGTAGACAATCCCACCATAATTCATCTCGTCCATCCAGACCAAGAGTTCCCAGTAATCGACTAGGCGCAAATCCAAGACCTCAAAGACTTGCTTGCTTGTTACGGATCGGAACAAGTACTCGCCGTAAGATATGGCGCTTTGCACAGAATCTTTGCTAGTCGCCAAGATGATCCGGTGGAAGTTAGCAAAGACGATACTGGCACCCAGTCGCTTGAATTCCGCAACCAGCTGCATAAAAATCTTCTTCATCAGTCCATGCACGAGTCCATACAGACATGGATCATGCATATTCGCATTTGGGGATTGAAGCCACCTATGTAGTACGTCGAGCATCAACTCCCCTAAACTATCTTCTTTCCCGATAGCTTCTTGAAACCATTGCTGAACTGTTGCTCGGAGCATGGTGAAGGTTTTGGCTGATATCATTCCCTCACCGAAAACAGCTGTAGTGTTCACAGTACCGTTGTTGTATTCGTCCAGTGAATGGAGCGTGTTATCGAAGCCCATCACTCCTGTGGTTCCCTCGAGCTCGTTAATGACCGGTGCTTCCATTAGAGTATTAAGACACAGTCGTAGCATGTCTATTTCGATGCAAACTGTGTGATAGGCTGCCGGGTTCGTAATTTCTGGATTCTCCAACTCGTTCACGATATACATATTCTCATCGTCTTCCCTTCCGCCTAGATCAGGCCTGGTGCCAGGTGACCACCACAGCACCATGTCATTCTTCCTTAGCCGCCTAGCAAAGGTCAGATCTGCGAAGAAGAGGTAAACGTCATCCGGTATATTGCCAACAGGCACGTTTCCATAACGTGCCTGGTTGATCCTCTCTTCTACCCAGGTTCCCATTTCCAGATAACTCTTCAAAGCCTGCTTCAGGGCAGGCTGAAGCCAGCTCAGCGTCTGCAATCGATTCTCTTGCTCCTGGGGTCGTAACGTAATAAAGGGAAACTCCGTTAGCATACGCGCATGTTGTATCAGAGAATTGACAGGTCGTGGCGAGCAGATAACAACAATGGCCGGCCCGCGTTTGACATCCTGATATTTGGCCAACGCTTTGTTGATTGCCTTCAATGCTTCACGCTCTGTCTGGTGAAATGACGCTTCGATATCGAGTCTATCCTTGAATTCGACGATATCAGACCTTGGACCGCCAAATTTGGCCTGTATCTCATTAAAAGCTTCCCTGTACAGCCGTCCCACATTGGGCATCTGCGCCGGCTTCTGTCCCATGCCGACGACAAAACACCGAGGTTCTGGTAAGGTTGCGCCAACCAGGGTAAAAAGATGACGGTTATCGGAATGAAGGTGATGCAGGTATACGTAATGGTAATCTTTCGGTCGGCTAAAGTACTTTGATGCCACCTCCGTTTGCGGTACCAGATCCAATAGCTCGAAACGGTCTTCGATGCGGCTTCGGGACACTTTGTCTTTGCGCACCTTACAATGGGAGCCCAGCGATAGAAGCGCCCTAATCTCAAGAGGCACCTGCGTCTCATAGACCCCTTCGGTAGAAGGGTGGTTGAAGATCCCAGACAGTTTCCGACGTTCTTCCTGATAAGCTGATTCGGTCATAGCAATTTCAAAGAGGTTAAGGCATGGACGTGATCGTGGTAGAGTCTTTACGCATTTTGTGATAGAGCAGGACGGTGTATGTCTCAAGAGTTCGTCGATTTCTTCCTGACGACTGTTGAGGTAAAATATGCGGGGCACAGAAAGACGAACGCTAAACAGCTTTTGCTGTATGGAAACCCACATCTTGAACTCGCCAGGCGTATCGGTTTCGATAATCTGCAGGATTTCCCAGGTGCTGGATACAAGGGATCCCGTCTGACGTCTAAAGTAGCCGCTTACACCATTCCTAACGGCAGGCTGTGAACTGCCATACATTTCCCGACGTTTTGCACGCTGAATACGTTGGCGCTTCCATTTTCGTTTCTGGAACTCTAGCCAGCCAGAGTAATCCGTATACATATCGGGCATGTTTTCAGGCACATCTTCCTCGGCCAGTTCAGTGTCAAAGTCCATCTGTGCATTTCCACGCTTACGCTTCGTTACCCTGGACACGACAGGCGTACGTGGTTGTATGCCGTTAAGATTTTGGTGACCAATGCCGAGCTCCTCAATGTCTGGCATATCGAGATCCATATGATGCTGTTCTTCTTCTTCTGACGAACTATCATTCGCCAAGTGCGCCTCCGTAGCAGGTCCAAACATGTCTGTAATGCGTCGCTGCTTTAGTTTGTCGCCTTTGGCTGCAACTCGCTTAAAGAGCCAGTCAGGATGACGAACACGCGGAACAGGGTTGCGCACGTCCTGCATAGCTGCAGGAATCGTGATAAGCTTTTGTATAACGCCACCAAATCGTTCCATGTAGTAAGGCCAGTCCAGAATATCACGAATATCGAAGCTCGTCAGGGAATTGTCCTTGAGCCATTTACGGAGATAGTGCTTTTTGACACTTGGCTCGGCGTAAAAGATGGTCACTGGGATAGCGCGTTCGGAAACAGGAACGTCGCGAGGCAATTCAGAGATGATAAACCGGCAGGCAAGACCCTTGTCTTTCACCATCTGGTCGCCCAGAAATTCTGCAAGTCGTTTAGCAGTACAAATAGCCGTTGACTTTTGCCCTCCATAGTCCTCGAGTGTTTTTGACATGCTCTTATTTTCTGAAATAAGATCAAAGAGCTCTTCGTCATTCAAGTTTGCGCCTTTGCTGTATAAAATATCGAGCCACTGGTCAGCGACCTTTGCTACCGCTGCGTAGCATTCCTCAAGCGTTTTCCCTTCCAGAAACACCTTGAAAATCTGCGACTGGAAGATCTTGATCATCTTGAGTTCGCCACGTCGCTTGACCTCGAAACCTTTGAGTTCTGCAAGGGAGCCGTCTTCGTTAAATACAGCATAGCGCTTTTTCAGTAACTTGTCTTCAAAAGTCGACGCCGGCAAAATCATGGCTCGATATGGCCCATCGATTTCGAAAAAGATACTGTTTTCGCTGTGCACGGCGTATTCGAACGTGTCTGGGTTTTTCAGGGTCTGATACTGATGATTGGTGAATTTGGCATGCACCAAGTGGTTTAACATGGTGCAAGGATAATGGATCTTGATCTTTTTACCGTTCTTATTCTCGAAGGCAAAGGTCTCTGGGAAGCTTTTTGGCAAAATGCACCAAATACCGTCCGTGTCGAGCTCCAGAGGTCGTCCAATACGTTCCACGAGTTGCCGTGCCATCTGAATAATACGCGCGCCCGTCAAGCACACAATGCCTGCCATTTCCAATGAATGCCAGCGTGCACCTTTCCGCATGACATAACCATAGAACGAGTTCAGAATACACTTGTGGGCTAACTGCAAGGAGTCATACAACACAATCATCTTCTTCGCCTCATCAATTTTCGTCACAGCGCCTTCACTGATCGCCTTATCGAGATTCTGCTTCCACTTTTTGTGAAGCCCCTTGTATTCATATCGGCGGTCACGGAATGCTCTGACGGTCTCGATATAGAATGGATTTTCCCTTTGGCAGATGATGGATTCTCTCTCTATCGTCTCGGTTTCTCGTACTTTCTTGTAAACCTTTTTGCAGTAATCCGTGAGGCGCTTTCGAAGCAACGCAGACTGCTCTTTTTCGGTTAACTGGTGCCATGTACGTGGTGGACCTTTCGGCTTTGCTGGCGGGAAAGTTTCTGTGGTCAGCTGATTCTGAATCATGTTATATTCGTTGCGTTTTGCTGGGAAATATTCGCCACGCCAGGACCATGTCAGTCTTCGATCGCATGTTTTGCCGGGCAGATTAAATTCGCAGGTCGCACAAGTGGAGTCGTCAATCATCGCATCAGGCTGGAGTCGGTTTGTGAGAATGATGTTGGGATACATGGCAGCTACGTCCAAGTGATAAATAAGGGGCGTTTCATGACGTGTTGGATTGTCACGTAGATCTTCAAGCTTTGCCTTAATTTGATCTCTAACTTCATCATAGTTGACGATATCCTCCAGTTTCTGCTTTTCTTCAACTTGTAGCGTGAACTTTAAAGCGTCGTCCAATTGATCAATCAACTAAACAGATAATAAGTACATGTCATGCCGTGATAGAGCATTACTTTAGGCTTACTCGCTGAGCCGCTTGCGGATCTACTTTAAAGTCTGTTTCGATATCGGAACGGAAAACGCCAGCCTCCAGAGCTTCTACGTGGCCACCGACATACGTTTCGCTCTCGAGTAAATGCCCATTGTACATTTTGTTCGGATCTTCTTGATGCTTGTTCGGCATAATTACATTTGCTTTGTATGCTTCTACCTGGAAATCGCAGTTCCTTAGTAAGTTTAACTTGCGTCAGGCTTAATAATCGCACATACCATCAAAAGCAACTCACAGAGCGTACCGGTGCCCTTTCGTAATACGTCATCTGGGCCAAGAGGGATAATGTTGCATAGCGAGAAAATGAAAGGATGCACGTATTTCATATACAGATAGTAGGTGGCGACAGCATCAGAAACCGAATATTGAGCCAAGGTCTGCGGTTGTTCGGATGCAAATCTATTTAGCTGTGTCAAAGAAAAAGTTATTCAATTGCTTGATAACCTTGCGTATTACCTTGTCATGTCTTCAGGGTCCAACTCCATCGGATTGTAACCCAACTTCGCGGTTGTAACGGCTTTCAGACCTTGACTGCCTTGAGGTAGGTAAGAGTCACGCTTTACCCAGCGGAAAGCATCCATATGTGAAGCATGTTTGCACTTGTATTCTTCTTCCTCGTCTTTGTACACACCAATGACCTAAAGCACGGTGGTTATGTTTATAACGCAATTTGATTTGAGCGCACATCACTTATTTACCTCATACATATCGATACTGTTTGCTTTCGCTCTCGCTTCCACAAACGGCCAATCGAAAAAGTCACCGTTATATGTTACATAAACGGTGGGTTTAGCTTCTTGGATGTGACTAAAGAAACGCTGAATGACATCGTGCTTTGAGGTATATTGTGAGCCAAACTTGTACGGTACAAATGGTGATATGCCAACGCTAACCTCGTTTGCTTCATTAAAGATGGTAAAAGGACCTTCATATTCAGGCTTGGGCGTATACTCAAAATCTTCAATGTCTTGACTGACAATTTCGCGATTTGTGATAAGGTATCCCTAATATACGAGTTTAGGAATGAACTTAAGAGGCACACGATCAATATGGGTACCTTTCCATCGATCATGTACGAAATCATCATGATTTGATCGATCGAAGCGTCAGGAAATTTGAGCGGGAGTTTGGTGGTTTCGATATCGAATGCAAGTACAACAGGTTCGGGACGATGGACGAGATCAGGTCTCTTGGTAAGGATAACTGTCTCATCAGGCAAGGCCTTCGCCGTGTACCACATACCGACGCGGATGTCTTTGGCAATCTGCGTAAGTCACTCGCTGTCAAAAGGAGCAGTCTGCATCAAAAGTTTTACCAAGGTCGATGGCTACGCGGACATGGTATGGAACGTCGTATTCACGGATGTCAATGATATTTTCAATAGCCTCCGCCATTTTTCGTGTTGATATAGATGCCGACATGTGTGTATTTTCGTAGCCAATGTGGTTGGTCTCGCTAGTTTCCGTTTTAACCGAAAAGCCCAAATATCCGGGGAGGACCTTGCACGTACCTGACGACCTCGGCATATGTATCTACAGCGTTTAACTTTTTTGAGTTCTTTGCGACGGCCGGTAACAGAACGTTACGGACAGATAAAAGATCGGGGACGTTCCTGAAGACGAGCTGTATCAATGTACGTTTCTTGCCAACGAGATGATTTGGCTAAATATTATTCGCGTTACTATGAGCCTTATCGGTCGAAAGATGAACGAATCGCTCTGTTGCCACGCGGTACCTGTTTCAAATCCTCCTTTTTTACGTGCGCTATTCGTTCAATAGTTCGCTCAAACTTCCTCCGCAGATACTCCTCCACTTCACCTTCTGTACCAGCCTAACCTGCTGTTAGCATAAAGGTGATTGATCCTTTGAAGCAGGATATATATACTTTGCAAGCAATATAGAAGTAAGGGCTGTAAACGAGAGTCACTCTGAAAGTCTCTCCATTTTCGTCCAGGAAGTAGTAGTCAACGCCTGCGCGGCCACTAGGCCACTCGGGGTCTGGTACAACTGTCTGTTCGCATTTTATGAGTGCAAAGCTATGCATGGTGCTATCCACGTCCGCTTAAAGTCATACCGAGTGCATGTTGATCAACCAGCCCAGCCGTTCAGGGCCAGAGTTATATTGTTCAAAGCCAAACTGTTCTTCCAGCTCATGCCGCCGGTCGATTTCTGCAAAACGCTGTTCCAAGGCATTTGGCTTGAATTGTCCACTGCCAAAGGACATGGCGTTGTATAGGTTAAGTGTGATGTCGAATTTTTGGCACTTTTGGAAACGCCTTAATTTTTCCCCTTTCGCGATTTTTGGCGCGCCTCGCGGTCTTTCGTGTGCCGAACCCGTTCGCGGGGATAACAGTGGCTTTGAAATTTCTCGGAAAGGGGAACTTTCCTTCGAACATTTTTTTGCATAGAACAAACCATGGCGAAAGAAGCAGTAAAACGAAAAGGCAGCCCAACAACCGAGAATGGATCTTCCAAGAAGCAAAAGAGTGGTACCGCAGAAAAGTCAATATGGCATAGGACATTCGCATTGAGGTGGGATCGGACATAGGCTCGCATAAAGAACAGAAAGTACTGCAGAAAGAACGTAAAGCACAGAATCCTCGCCAGGAAATGATCACCAGAGCGAAACAGATATGGGAACGTTTGCGGAGAGGTGACATATCACGAGATGAAACAAAGAATCTCATGGACGAAATCATGTCTGTGATCAAAGGCCATGTGCAAGATGTAAGCGAAGCGATCACGATCCGATCTGCCAGATCGCTTGTCTTAACGTTATCAACCTAGGTTATTTTCAAGCATGACGCATCTCGTATTATCCAAACTTGTCTAAAGAAGGGCAATGCGGAACAGAGAAATGAGATCGCAAATGAATTGGCAGGAAGGTACGAAGAACTTGCCAAGTCAATGTACGGCAAGTTCCTTGTGATGAAGGCTATCGAATACTGGTGAGTATATTTTCTCTGTAATTTACGTATTTCGAGTCGATGGTCTTTTTGCTGATCCGTCAAGTAGTCCACAGCAGCGAGATAAGATCCTTGCAGAGTTCCGCACCCACATCCCAAAACTGGTTCGTCACAAAGAAGCCTCCACGGTTATTGAAACATTTTATGTCGAGCACTGCACAGCCGCACAACGGCAAGAGATGCTTTCAGAATTTTATGGTCCAGAAATGACTCTTTTCCGACATCACGGTGGTGCAAAGACACTTGAAGAGCTGCTGCAACAGTTCCCACAAAAGAAAGAGGCAGTTTTGAAGTTCATGTCCAATACTTTGGCAGGGTGTATGGATAAGGGTACGGTTGTCCACAGTATCGTGCATAAAGTGTTGCTCCAATATTTGCAGCTGGCGGATCCTAAAGGCCGAGAGGTAACTGTGGAAAACCCGTAAAAGTTAGTTTTGCAGATGCTGACTATTTGGAATATAGAACATTATGGGTCATTTAAGAGATAACCTTCAAGAAATTCTACATACCCGCGAAGGCTCCAAAGTCGCTAGGATATGCTTGTCTTACGCCTCGCCCAAAGTAAGCTATCCGCACATTACGCGCAGAATCTGCGCATTAAACTGAATTTTTATAGGATCGCAAAAATATCATGAAGAATTTCAAGCCATACCTCGTCAAGATCGCGAAGGATGAATACGGATATCTGGTTCTTATCCGCTTGTTGGATGTTGTAGACGACACTGTTTTGCTTCACAAAATCGTTATTTCTGTAAGTACGAGCCGACGGATTGCCTTGATGTGATGCTTATCGCACTTTATAGGAATTGTGCAAAAATGCAAAGGAACTATTCCCAGACAAGTACGGTCGACGAGTATTTCTATATATCTTGGCCGGAAGAAATACCAAGTACTTCTATCCTGACATTCTACGAGAGATCGTTGAAGGCGACGAAATAAGGCAAAGGTGAGTACATGGAAATTATCTCTTCCGTCCAATTTCATCACACTCATGTCGAGACAGCAAAAAAGACCCTGAAGTCCGGAGTCGCGAAATTCTGGAGTCCACTTCTCCAGAGCTTTTGAAGATCGTAGCGGAACGCGCGCCCACATTTATCCGGGATAAATTAGCATCTCAAGTGGTGAAGGAAATTATGCTACATGCAGTGGGTTTGTATCTCCTAACAACTGGTCTCGTGTCTAAAGGGATTTGTTAACCCGACCATTCCTGCTTTAGGCGACAAGACTGCAGCCATTAACGCTATCTTGAATTTAGCAGGCGAAAACATTGAGAAAGAGGATCATGTCATCACAGACCGCTTTGCAAACCGAGTGATCAAATCAATGGTAAAGGCTGACATTGCTGAGGAGAAAAACGACAAAGGTTTGTATGCAGAAACCGATCTACAGGTTGAAACCTGTGTTGACCGTTTAATCTAGCCGTGGAACCCTTGGGTTTTGCACCATTGCTCCTCGAGAAGATCCTCCCTCACGTTGGACAATTTGCAACAAACTTCGGTAGTTTTGTTGTGCTATCGCTGTTAGAAGAGCCATCCACAGCGGAGCAGACGAAAAAGGCACTGAAACCCCACAAAAAAGCTATCAAAGAAGCCGCCTCAAATGGGAATGAAGGCGCGAAGCTTATTCTGGAATTACTTAAATAAACGTTTGCAGATTCTGACATGCACGTAATATGGCTTGATAATCAAATGGACGGTTTGCTTCCAAAGAACTCGTACAGTGGGGTTAAGCTAATGTTGATATGGTTGCTCTGTTTGCTGCAAGGCCTTCCAATTCTTCTAAAAAGCCCTCGTAGAAGGCCATAGCTAGAGCGGATTGTCTTTTCCTTTTATTACACGAAATGGTATGTATTGCGATGGAATAGGTCACGGTTGTTTACTGGAAATCGGATGCTTTACCAGTCTAAAGAGAAGAACATGGTATAAGTCCTCAAGTCGCTTTGATGCAGAAGCGACACGCAAATCTTACCGTCAGCAAGCCAACTATGAGACCAAAAAGACCAAGGACCGAACCGAAAATTTCGACCACAAGTACTTTAACAAAAAGCTGGGGATCTTGAGCATCGGCAAGAGCTGCGCTAGATCCAGTGATACCGACGCAGACGCCACAAAGCAAGTTACAAACGCCCACTGTTAAGCCTCCCCAAAAAATAGCATGACCTGCAAATATCCGCAAATCAGTTATAATGCCAAACCTCTCTTCTTTTTCTTGTTTCGTCTGACCTGTAAAGTAGTTTGAAGCGCTGTAGAGCATATCCGGTGGTACATCGTTCAGTTTTGCCGAATAGACAATAGCCATAATGACGCCATAAATAGCTACAACTTCGCAGAAAATAATGGAGATGAGGTTGCGCGATTGAATCCGTGGTGTCTTGACGGCGCCACCCAAGAGCGAAGCTCCAGTAATGTAGATACCCCTAATGACGCGTGACATTAGCCCACAGAATAAGAAACGTATTCTATTGCTCATTCCGGTTCGGTACCATGCAGCACCAGCAACAGAGAGACCAATGCAAAGTCCCATGCCTGTTAATGCCCATGCATAGGGTGACGTCTCTTCAAGAAGTTTGCCCACATTGAATGTTTCACCGGTACCGGTCAGAAGCATGTAAAGGCCAACAATTCCAAGGACGCCAGTCGTTAACCCAGCAAGCGTCGTGTAAAAGCCGGGCATATTCACAAGTACTTGCGTACAAAAAAAAGACGAAACAAAATCAAGGGGAACGCAGGCGCAAGTCAGTTTTGCGGAGAGTCAACTGGTCCCCCAAAGCGGTTTCAGCTTCGGCTGGCTCGCTATCTCAATAAAGAGACTTTAGGAAACACGCGCGCCTTCGTTGAAGTCTTCAATTATTAGTGAAAACATCGAGTAGCTATCAAGGCTATGGTAAATGAAACGCGAGCTGGCTGTTATCATAGAAACAATGTTCTGCGCGTTTTCTTATATTTAGACAAAGCAGTTCGCTAAACGCAGCTGTTGCGAAGGATCTCGTTGGAGAAAACCATAGCTTGCATAAAGACCAGATATACCTGATAACTCTGACTTTTACGACCAGATAAGAATAAACGAAACGTGTCGTTTTGTTTCGGAATCTCAGTAACAAGTACCAAAACCTTGGAGACACTTGTGGCGAACACCAACTCCAAAGTTTACCTCTGACAAACGGGAATGCTTTTCATCCTAAATAACTACAAGCGCAGGAGTCATATCAATAGTCTCTCTGCATTCCTTTATGCTGGCGGCTTCTCAAGAGAAAGTGCGGCAAAATCTATAGCATGCTGGCTCAACCTTGATACCAAGATTAGCCGGTTCTTGCATTGGATCTTCCCTTTACCAAGAACAACAGAATAGCTGTTTTGCAGATAACTGTATCGTCGATTTTTGTCTTGTGCACGATGCTTTTATCCGACAGCAACACGCTTCTTCAGCGTCCTGAATTTTCAAGGAGCGCCGCAAAACGACGACGAGTTGCGAAAATTTTTGAATATCGCAAACTACATCGCCGTTGTGCACACGCGAGACCATGCAGCCAGTATGGCACAGAGTCAGAACCGTGTCATTCGGGGAGACATGTCTAAATTGCAAGTATGCTGTTGCAAGACGGGCTTTGGAACGCATCAAGGGCGCGACAAGCATTGCGTCACGGGTTCAGCACCGGTACAATACTAGTTTGGCTACCCTCGAACTCTCGTCAGCTGATACCGCAAACAACAATGGAACTACGGGCAATGACGCCGCTGCAAAAGAACCGGAGAAAAGAGACGAGCGACGAATGTTCCTGGACATGCTTGATAAACAGCAATTGCGAAGGGACAAGAATGTAAAGTCTGACAGATTCACTACACACGAACGAAGCAAAACCGATATTCTATCCGAGTTCCACAAGGCTTTGGCGACGCAGGACATCGACTGTATCTGGCCGAAATACAACTACCTTTTTCATCACAAACTTCTTCACCATCTATCGCATCGTGCTTATCACCAAATCTTCCTGTACATCATCCGTGGACGCGCAACTCAAAAAAACCTGAGCAGACTGCTCACGGTAGTGGATGATATGAAGTCACAAGGTATCGAGCTATGGGAAATCGAATACAATGCCTTAATGCACTGGATTGGTGGACGCTCGGTACCCAAAAAACGAACGTATCATTTGACAGAGGCGCTGGCGCTTTTCAATGACATGCAAAAGAAGGGGAATCTAAAGAACTCCAAAAACTCCCTGGTTGCTTACAACACCTTAATATACATCGCATCCCAAGTGTCCGAAGTCCGGATTGCGAAGCGATTATACCACGACCTTGTTGCAAAGGGGTTGCAGCCCGACGCGTACACGTACTCAATACTGCTGACAAGCTTGGGCCGGATGGGCGACGTCGAGGGTATCGAGCGAATACTGGATCAATTGCAGCAAATGAAACATGTGACGAATAGCACAGTAATATGGAATGCGGTCATTTCAGCGTACGCGATGAATGGCATTATGGATAAAGCGACTTCCATGTTTAACGATATGCACAGTGTGCTACGATGGAAATGGAGCCGTGGACGGCGGAGGCAGAAGACTGACTCAGCCAACGACGAAGATGATCTGGTGGACAGTCCAAATGCTCCTCCAGCAGACGAAGAGAGTTTTAGGATCTACATCGAGGCGAAGTTACGAGAGAAACGAATAGATGAGGCACTGCGCCTACTAGACGAGATGATACAGTACGGGCTTCGACCAAACGCTGCATTGTATAATTCATTTTTCGCCTGTTTCGTGAAACCAGATCATGACGATAAAGCTGGAAGCGCTTCATATCTTGGGTCAGATCCAACGGAAAAGGCGGCACATATCGACATTGTCCGAAGGCTTTACCGCTCTATGGAAAATCTGCAAATAACCCCTAATTCCGATACCATGTATACCCTCGTATCCGCTCTGCTGGACCTGGGAGACATCAGGTTTGCCCTGGAGACGTTTGCAAAGCTTAGCAACCAACGGATCAATTCATCTACAACCATCAGTGAAGAGGAACTCCTGTCACAACCCGTTGCGTCACTGGCTAAGCAGCGCTTAAAGTTGGACACTAAGCGCCCGTCCAAAATTGAACCTCGCCAGGAACTATTGGATCGCCTTCAAGATATTCTTTTAGCCTCATAGTTCACCAGTAGAATATCAGTATCGGAGCACGTTATACCCATCCCTTATTGTGCACCGAAAATAAAGTTTTCTAACTGTGGTTTCTGGAACTGGGAAAGCCGTCTGTTTCTTCTACGAACGAACATGCCCTGGTTTCGCAGAACCTTTGTTGTGAACGATGAGCACTGGAGAAATAAGCTTTTGTTGAGGATACAGGTGTATGGAGAGTGGAAACGTTCGGAAAGAATGACCGACTTTATTGTTGCAAAAAACGCCGCTCTCTCACATAACCGTTTTACGCTAGCTAACCCATGTAGACGAACAGCCGGTTCAGACTATATTAACCGTACCTCGAATGCTGTTATTACAAGTGGCAGAAACAACGCCTTTTAAGTTATCGTCGCATAAGTGACTATTAAACATCATCCTGTTTGATATCTCTTTTGAAGTAACAGTGCAGCAGTAATCGCCATAGCAGGCACCACAAGCTGAGTTTGGATAAGCGTAGAAACAAAAAGGCTGATGGCTCGATCTTTCAGTTCTTCTTCTTGCCAAACGACACCATGACTGCAGAGAGCGAGTTTCCCATTGGATATTTCTACGTTGTCTCCAAGATGAACGGTATGGTTCTTGATCTCCGGGGTGATCCGGAAACGGCTGGAGTAAGTCGTGCCTTCGCGTTGCGTGGAAGGAACTCGACCACTTATTGTATTCAACAGGTCAAGACAAAGATCGTCATGGCTCGCAAGAAAGAGGCATCTCCTGAAAGGGATAGCCAACTGTGGATCCATCAAAGTGGTAACGTATTGGTTGCGATAGCGCAGGAAAGAAAGAAATGACAGTGAGTGCTTGACGCTTATCGTATAGGCATTTTAACAAACAAGGCCACGGGTCTTTTTCTCGACGTCAACACAGCAGAGAGCTTCATTGGTAAGGAAATGGGAAGAATTCCGAGAAAGCCACCCTCTTTGTGCAGACACCTTCTGTGTACCCCGTTTGCAAGCACAATGTGGCAAAGTCCTTTTTCTCTCTATCTTCCCTGTTCTCTTTTTTCCTAATGAACTGTTACTTAAGCTGCTATGCTTTATGCGAAATATAGCGATCTTTACTGGCGAAAAGCGTCTGTATCTTGATGGCATGAAGGAACAGGACGCGGTATGTCCAAAAGGACCGGCCGGAACTTTTTGTTTGTGTCGCCTCGCTAACTTTGGCAGCGACATCATAGGTACCTTTCCTGTTTATTCTGAAAACAACAAGGAACTTCCAAGTAGACAGCAGTAAGAGACTCAGCCATGTGGATGCATTAAGAGACATCATAGTAGAGAGTACGAACATGGATTTGGTAACTTCATCATTGTTGGATTGATCCAGGATAACAGCATACAGCAATGGTGTAATTAGGCCGTATTTTATGCGACCCCCACTTGCTACCAGGCAGAGAAGGAAGGAATAATTCTCTTGATAGGGCCATATTCTTTCTCTTCCTCCTTCCCGTTACCATACTCCTGTCTGAAACGGTCTCCAACAAGAAACATGTAGGGTCAGTCAAAGGGCAGCGACGCTTGCGAGTCGCCGCAATCTAAGAAACCATCTTTCTTGCACTCATAGTAAATATGCTCGCACATACGCTCTGTGCTGAAACTGACGCATCGTTAGAGCTGCAATTCGACTGCGCATTCCAGTTGGTGAATGCGGGGCCAGAGAATCTGTATGTTACCAAGGCAACTGCTGCGGAACGTCATTTTTACATGTTTCCATAGTGACAGAGGCAACGAAGACACCGAAAGATTTGGTTGTGCGGCTTGCTCGAGTCAATTCAGCACGATCGAGCTATTGAGAAACCACTTTACGGCGCATTTAAGCAATACCACAAGCACTTCCCACGCCAGCACCAGCAGTGTCACGAAACGCGCCGCCGAGACGGAGCAACTTCCTAAGAAAGTATGTAGAAAGGCGATGTAATGCTTTCTTGGACTACATGCTTGACAATATATATTACAGGAAGTCGTCATCAACAAAGGCAAGAGGGAACACACACTGGGCACTCAGTCACT
>JSYX01000431.1:0-30065 GCA_000787465.1 Thermomucor indicae-seudaticae
ATCTCCGGGAAAAATCCAGTAGAGATGGCCACTAATCCTTGCCCACCTGGGAGCACTTGATAATCTATCAAGACTCAAAGAATAACAATATGAAATCGTTCAAGATGTTCTGAGTCATGCTACATCTGGTTTGCTCTTAATAGAGACAACTGCTGATTTGTCAACTTTTTCGGTTCCTGAAAAACGCTTAAGCCTCCAGAAAAAAGAGTTGTTTCTGTCACTGCTCAAATGCTTTGTGCCTTGACAGCGTTCTATATTTCATTGTATAATGTACAATACCCACGCAGCGATGAATGCTCTTAGGGCGCGAAAAACTAAAAATCCCAATTGCCGTAAATTCTTAATATGGTTTGTCGATTCTGGAGACTCGAACTGCTCTCCGCATACTGTTCGATGTAATAATACTTTGAGACTTAGCTGATTTCTATACGAGAATTTTACTTTACTCTGCCGAAGCGACACAGGCAATTTTTGTGTGGCACCATTACGGTTGCCATGTTTTTGGCTTATTTTTCATTGACTGGTGGTTTGCCCAGCTAATCGGAAATCTTCCGTGACCTGACCAAATCCCATTGTCAATAATCTGAAGCTCATTGGTAACTTGAAGCCTTTTGAGCTTGAAAACCGTCGGCATGATCTTTTTATATATAGATCTCAATAGGCATCACAAAGCACATTCTTATACAAGCATATGAGCAGTCAAGCATCGACCTGTCTACAGGATCCCCAGTGTTCATCAGAGCCTTTCAGATCACTTTCGAGCGTTACCTTCCCTCTCACATCCTGGAGACGGATCCATTACCAGGGGATGTCCAAGTGCGCGATGATTAGGAAAAGCTGCTATACCCTAAACTGAAGGCTGTTCAGAAAGCTGTTTGAAGGATGGGTAGACTGTGACAACCATGACCAACACACATCGGAAAACAAAAGGTAGTTTACCGGTATGCTGCTGTTCCAAGCTGTAAAGCCTGCTTTGTTGGAGTGATGTGTCGAGTGACTACTGTATGTTATTCTCTCGAGCATCAAGCTTATTCAAAGAAATGCTCAGCCGTGATGGAATTTTATTCGAATCTCATTTACAAAGTGAGAACCATATGGTCTATTGCTTTTGATTGAGCATTGGGTGGGATCTTCATCGAGAACCAAGTCATGGACCGATACAAAATCAGGCTTTTTACAGAGAGTCAGCTTCAGCAACGGCTGCAGGGGAAGAAGGCACTGGCACAGCCGCATACCATCGACCGTTACGAGCGTTGTGACCAAACAGGCTTCTTCGTTCCCTTCCGCCTCCACTTCGTGGATGATTTCCCGTTCTTCAGGCTGATCAGGGTGCTGGTATACATTGCAAAGAGAGCAAAGACGTCATGGCGATAGCTTCCACTGACAAGCATCTCCTTCCTAAGACGTTCGTGAACACTTTCCATTTTATCTTGAGATCCCTATGCAATCATTTCTTTTGACATGACAGTAAAAGGAATAAAAATTCAGCATATGCCCAAATCAAAAAGCGGTATATTTAGGAAAATTTTTGCCATCTACAGTCTTCAATTTTCTCTTGTTGGATGTTGCCCGGTCCTCCGAGCTTGACCCTTCCTTCGGGATCCAATTACACGGGACCCTTCCAGATGTCTTTCGTTTCGCCTTCAAATGCGGCTCCGACTCAGGACGGGATATTCCTGAGTCCTGTCCTGGGTACTGAGCGTCCTGAGCAACCCGTCAGCGGAACCCTACCTTCAAATCTTCGATTCGATTTTTCAAAAATTGCTTGAAACTTGCAATATTAGATTCTAGAAGATTACGTTAGCTGCTGAAGGTTTCACTCTAAATCGTGTCTAATTCACCTTGACTTGTAATAATGACTCAACTATTGAATGCAGGCACGATAGGAAACTGGAATATGATAGGAGAGTGAAATCCATTATTTCGATCATTCGGTATACATAGCGATGTTCCATCTGCATTCTGTAAGTCCTGCACTTGAAACCTAAGAGATCATCAGGAAGACCTGTAAGACTTCAGGATGCTGCAGTATGCTCATCGACCTACCTTGTACTACAAACCACAGACGATCGGCTTCGAAACACCGAATTTGATGAGTTCGTTGAGCATTTGCTGCATGATCGTCCCAAGTTCCACAAGGTCGTCTTTCGCCTGTTTCGTTTCTTTTTACTTCAATGACAAAAAGGTCAAACTTGCGCTGGATCACGTATAATAGTGCAAGCACTTACCATATAAATCCAAACAATTTCTCCTTAACGAAAATGCAGTGTATAGACATGTGCAAAAACGTATGAACCAATGTGTCCTCACTGATGTCCGTATCGTGACGGAATGATGTTGTTCCGAAGTCGTATGCTTAGCTCGCCATGCTTTTGCTTGATCGAAATAGATTGATAAGAATGAAGTTGATCCTTCAATTCAAACGTGATTGTCGAAAGACCATTCGGCAGAAAAACGCAGTACGCGGCGGGCGACCACCATCTCAAAAAAGGCAGTAGCGTGATTCATCGGGCCACACTACTTTTCGCCAATGACCTTGCTCCAGTGGACATGTTGAACTGCCCATTGCAGTCTGTCACACTTCTGCTTGGGTATAAGGTGTGGTCTTCCTGGGGGGAACAGGATCGGAAGCCTAGTTTCGTCACAGCAGCACGGAATGTCTTAAAGGAGCAATGAATTGCTCGCCAAAAATCCTTGACATTGTCGTGCTATGCTGGCTTTTGCTTATAATATATGTGGCAATGCCAGAATCTCTTGTATGTCGGTCTCTATTGGAAGCACTTTCAAGTCGGTAACTGGTGTTTCGCTTGGCTCTGGTAATCAGCATAAAGCGACGTGATATTTCTGCCATTATGCAACCAAGGCTGTGCATCATTAGATACACTGGAACTGCTAGATCCTTGTTCAGGGCCGTGCTATGGCAAGGACGCGATCATATACTTGCTTCAGCTTGGATATAGCTACCAATATTCCCGCACACCGTGCGGCCAGCGCAACCATGCAACGAAGCCAAAAGAAGATGACGTAGCACCCGTCCCGCATGACGAATCACCAGCCGTAACAGAGGAAGCTCCCAGACCCTTCCAACACGACTGCAGACTCAAAAGGCTTCCAATCTTGGCAGTGCGATGGTGTCCAGACAGGTTTGCTTCCTCGGACATGGCGACATGAGTTCACATGCAGCGATGAAATGCATAGTGCCTTTAAGATAAGAACAGAAAGCAGGAGAAGGAAGTAAAAGAACACAGACGAGTTTTCCGTCCAATTTATACGGCCTAAGATGTCAGCCAAAAATTTCATACTACTTGTCTGTTTCATGTGATACTTGTCAAAACTGGATCCTCACTTGTTATCAAAGATCTTTTGGTGTTGTTGGCTATATAGCATCTGGTTTCACATATAGGTTTGGAGAATATACGATAAGCCTAACAGGTTGGAATCATGATATTAAGACAGACCGGTAAGCCTAACTTTTGCTTCAATCAGGGGAATAGGAGGTTGCAGTTTCATATTTTCTTACGAAAGATGGTCAATGATAAGCTAGTAAATGCTGATACAGTCCGGTTTACACGTAAAGACTGCGTTTTGCAGACGGTAAGATGTCAGGCACCCTGTGCTTGGCCAGCTCTGCTTGCCTATTAGCACTTGAGCGCTTTCCCTTTCAGGTTTAATATATGTCACCTGTTTCTTTCTTTGAAGGCCATACATATATTAGAATAGCTCATTTAATGATGTCTGTAGACCTGATAAGCGCTGATTCGCTCGAAACATGCAGAAAAACGATGATAAAAGAGAGAGGGTGTTGCATAAGGGATCCCGATCTTTATTAGAAGATGAACGTGAAGCATTCAGAAAAACACTTAAACGCATGTCGGGTCAGGAAGTCAGGTCTTCGGCATTGCCACGATCGCTTCCACGATTGCCGGCCACATGACAGTTCCTGTAGACCCAGCGATCGCCACATTCTTGCGCTGCCTGGGCTATGACGTCGTTATACTCTTAAAGGGTACATGATGCGGTTGCTGACAGTGGTTGCAGTCATTACAGGTTGCGAAGAGGAATCACTCATTGCAGTTGACGAAAAAAAAAACCGCTAAACACGAAGTCCTCCGGCGCATAGTAAGCCCGCCCTCGTTCTTTGACCCACGCAACGTGACTCCTCCGGTTCCACCGAACCTGCCGCAGCAATATGGGGGACGAGTTGCCGCAGCACAGCATATATAAATAAGTATCACAGGTCTCTCTAATGGAACACCCTATAAGCTCAGGAGCTGAGGATAATGGAAATATCTGAGGCTTTCCACACCAGGCTCAGTGAATTAGATATTGTACTCGAAGATGACGCTCTGGAGTACATTTCAGGAATGCTCGAGGTCCTCGATCTCGGTGACCAGGAAACTGCTGCCGCACGCAAAACCCTAAAAGAGTCGACGCAAGCGTTCTTTACCGATGCCAATATACCGCAAGAGAAGATTAACGCGCTTTACGACGGCCTGCTTACAGAAATTCAAGGTTCCAGGAACCCGGGTCAGAAGAAGCCAGATATGCTTAAAAAGGTTAGCATGCCTTGCATGGACGATTTTCAGAATCCAGAATTTAAAGGGACAAAAGATTGCTATTAGAACAAGTCAATCCGACGCGGAGGCATGCTCCACAGGCGCGAAATCTCCATCTCTACAGACTACTACGACTGAGCGCCGCCGAAGGGTTGGAAGAGCAGCCCGCAAAAAGCAACAGCAAGAGGGAATGAACACGAATCCTTCTGAGCCTGTCATAACTGCAACCTCTCAGCAATCGCGGTTTCACGCTGAGACTCTCGAGACAACCAGCACGGATCTGGATTTGCCCGGCGTCAACATATCAGTCAATGATAATGAGCTCTTGGTGGATGCCCATCTGAAGCTTAAAGCAGGTACCCGCTATGGTTTGGTTGGTCAAAATGGCGTCGGCAAGACAGGTATACTTGTGATGGATAGGGAAGCCCTTTTAAAATAATAATTCCTGATATTTCTCGTTTCTTTCATAAGTTTTGATGCGCTGTCTAGCGGATAATATCCTTGTTGGCCTTCCACAAAACATTCGGATCCTTCACGTGGCTCAGCTGCAAGTGCTCTCTGATACTGAAACCGTGCTTTCTGAAGTCCTGGCTGCCGATAAACCTAGTATGGATACTCTTCGCGAAGCGAAAGGTGGAATAAGTTCTAGAATTATTTTTCTGCATGCGCATTTTCTCATTGTTCCGTCTCTTTCTTTTTAGCCCTTCAAGAGGTTATGCGAGACAAGAAACAATCAAGCACAAACGTGAAAGAAATGAACAAGACTATATTTGAGATCATGCTGGCCCGTAGTCAAGACAGACTGGAACAGGCCAACCGACTAGCCATCAAGCGGTCCGGAGCACGTGGACGAGAAGCTCGCAAGGAACTTATTCAGCGCGAAGCGGATCATCTAGAGCTTGCCAGCCAGGACCCTCAGACTTTCATTACGGAAGAAATGACAAACAATATAGTCTCTGAAGTCTTTGAAAAGTTGGAGCAAATCGACCTCGGCGCCATGAAGGCCAAGGCGCAGAAGATCTTGCGCGGCCTGGGATTCACTGACGAACAAATGGATACCCCTATATCGAAGTTTTCTGGCGGTTGGCGCATGAAGATTGCCTTGGCCAAGTCCTTATTTGTTGAACCCGACATTTTGCTCTTGGATGAACCGAGTAAGCAATAGAACAGTGGACTTTTCTTGCATTAGCTTCCTGATCCTTTTTTCTTCCTTGTGTGCAGCGAATCATCTTGATCTCCATGCTATATTGTGGTTACAGGAATATCTGGTGAATGAGACAGAAGGCCGGACCGTGGTCGTTGTATCACACGATCGAGAATTCTTGGACGCAGTGACTGAGGAGACCATTATATTCCGCGACAAGAAGCTCAAGTATCATGCGGGTAACTACGAGGACTATGAACGAAACACTGAAGAGCAGCGTATTCGAAAACAAGCACTACTTGATGTAAGTGAGTCTACAGAGTAATGCTATACTGTGAAGGTCTAATAATGGCACGGTTTAGGCCCAAGAACGTCGCAGGAAGCACATTATGGCAAGCATCCAGCACAATGTACAGCAGGCCAGAGCGACCGGTGATGACAAGCGTCTCGGCATGGTGGCCTCGAGAAAGAAGGTCAGCATGCTGCAATACTTTAGAAAAATCTTGCCCTGGGTATTCACTCTTGTTTGGTTAATAGAAGTTAGAGAGACTTGGAATGGAAAAGACAGAAGACGGCAAGCGCTTCAAAGTTAGCTATTACGCCGGTTACCACCTTTCTTCAAGGCCGGAGATCGTGGTTGAACAAGGCGTCAGGACAGCCGCCATCAAGATCCCCGAGCCACCATCACTTCGCTACCACGGCCCTGTCTTTTCTATGAAGAATGTCTCTTTTGCATATCCAGACTCCAACAAGAAGATCATCACGAATTTTTCGCTGGATATCACTCTTGGATCGCGCATTGCCTTTCTCGGCGGTAATGGAAGCGGCAAGACTACCCTATTGAACCTGCTCGTGGGCAAGCTATCGCCAGTGTCAGGGGAAGTCTACCGCCATCCGTTGCTCCGTGTCGGTTACTTTTCGCAACATATAGTGGACGAGATGGACCTCGACAAAACACCCGTGGAGCTCATGATGGAGCGTTTCTCCTTGATCAAAGAGCAAGAATGCCGTGCCCACTTTGGTACCGTGGGAGTCGGTGGCTCAGTCGTCTTGCGCAAGATTAGGAGCTTGAGCGGTGGCCAACGCAACCGAGTCGCCCTTGCGCTTACACTTTTCGAAGCCCCGCATGTTCTTATTCTGGACGAAATCACAAACCACTTGGACATGGGAACAGCGGAAATGCTGGTGGAAGCGTTGGCGGGTTACTCGGGAGCGCTGGTGCTCGTTAGTCACGACGTTTGGTTCCTGAAACAACTCATGGAAGTGCAACCGGAACAGGAAGCACAAGATGAAGACGAGGAGCCAGCACCCCAATTCTTTCTGGTCAAGCCTGAGCAGCCAATCAAGAGATGGGAGAAGGGCATGGACGCGTATGTTCAATCCGTCTTGAAGACGGTGCGTCGCCAAATGGTTGCATAGCTTTTAACTTCTGAACTATGTGAATCCATAATAAAAGGATCCTATGAGAGCATACGAGAATAATTTGAGCTTGTCTTGTTCTGTAGATTATTCTCGCTATGACCGCCACCGAGTGGAGGATAGTCAGAATTCCTGTCAATCATCTTTGCGTAGTTCATAGTCATGATATCCCTTTTTCAATAGCCTAAAGTCCTTGGACGGACTGGATCGCTTTCGTGCCTCAGGGACATTATCCCGCAAGAGAGCTTCCAACCAAGTCAGCACCTTCTGCTTTGCGTGTTTGAGTGGGTCGCGAGATCTCGTGCAATACTGCGGTTGCACTGATTAAAAAATACAGTGGCTAAACTTGTGTCGCGAACGTGTCCCGTGCGACCGATACGATGTACGGAATTATCAATATCGCTTGATAGGTCGTACGATACGAGATGGGTTACATTAGGAATATCCGGGCCTCGAGAAACGACAGCGGTGGCCTCGAGTACGGGCATATTGCCCGCTCTCGACGTATCCAAAGCCATTTCGTGCCCATTTCGTGTGCTGCCACCGTGAAAGGATAAAGCAGGAAACTTGTGTTTGACCAGGTGATCTACCAAGGAATCTGCCATATGCTTTGTTTCGACGAAGACCAGCGTTAAGCCGTCGTCCTTTTCTCAGGTAGTCAGAATATCAAGCTGCATCGATTTTCAAGTTTAGAGGAGTACCGTGCGTTATGCCTTTGGACAGATAATGGTTCATTATCATTATTGTTATCAACTAACGTAATTGAGAACTGTGATCGAGATTAGGAAAGCAAGTTTCCATGTCTGTGACAGCCTGAAGCAGGATGGCTTTTGTCGCTTCAACTTGGCTGGCGGCCCCTGCCACCTGTTCTACACGTTCCGGCAGCTCATGGGTCCTTTGTAGAAATGCGCGTATAAGCTGAGGCAGCTCCTCTTGCAGTTGCTTCGGGTCGGCCTCTGCACTGCTGTGCTCCGTAATGGACTTGAGCTTACTCAGCGTCTCATTGACGTTAACTATTGTCTCTGGTGCTGGCCACGCATCTGTAAACAACTTTAAAGTAAGCCAAGAGTATCACTTGTTCTGATGAAAAGCAAACTACCTTGAAGAGTTGTGGACAATGAGATTCCCTCATCTTGCAAGAATTTATCAATGTCCAGTTTCCCATGTTGCTGAGTGTCACGAATGCCGTTTGCAATGGAGGCAAAAGTTAATGCAGATTCAGGATAATCGTCTTTTGCTTTGATTGACATTTGCAGCGGCAAAGCGGGTTCTTTGAATTAGGCTGTCACTTGAACGTATAACCACGTATTTACTTGCTTTTTGGCCGTTGGTATCTTTCCCAAGCAATCTCGCTTTCTAAAGGTGCCCCTAAAACATTGCCTCTTTCATCGAGAGCGATATTTCCTTTGCCCAGCAAACGGTGAAAGTATAATATATACTATAGAATAAGACGTTCAATAATATAACAAAAGTCTGCTCTGGATATGCATGGACATGGACGCATTGTCCTGCATATGCAATGTTTTTGGCGGCCCGCAAGCAATATCCATTTGTGCTTACGCGTCTTTCGAAATTGCTGTCTCTTCTCTTCCCGATTCTCCTCGGACCATGCCAAGGTAAACCAAGGTACACAAGCTGTCCAAGTGTTTACTTCTCTAAAACTACTTCTGATCAAGCCATAATATAGGCGGCTGGCAGCAGAACGTGCCAACGTCGCTAGTTCGACGGCGCGACGGCGCAACGGCGCCAGGGCCCCAGGAGAGGCTAAACGTCTCCCTTCCCCTTACTTTAGGGTTGTTTTCCTGCCTGTCTGGACAACGTAATAAGCGACCCCAGCCGAGGGAACATCTTTTCTCGGTTTGCCCAAGGAGTGTCGGTAAAACGCCCTATTTCACGATCCACTGCTCTGTGCTCGCTAATACTCCATTTTCTGTTACTTTCAGATGTCCTTCTTTCACCATGGCTTCTCAGAGGCAACGGAGTCCTTCATGTCGACAACATCCCCCAAGATGGTTTCCCTTTCCAGATCCAGCAGCATTTATATGATTAAATCGAGCGATATACTGACGATGCTTCTGTGGTAAGGTTGGCAGAAGCTACGTGCAAGGAAAGTCAAGCAAGTAAAGATTTGACTGTCGCTGACAATGTCCGAGGCTTCTGGTTCCGCACACGCAAGGGAGTCGCAGCTTGCAGTGAGCTCATGTCTGCCAGTAATAACAAGCGAGTTGTCAATCCCTCGATCGTCTTATGCAACCAAGAGCCGACTGCCGAGTTACTCGGCCATCTTAATTACGACTTCCGCTTGTATCCCAGCCTTCTGCACGCTGTCGCCAAACTGCACACAGGCTCTTTGATCGCTGACAAGGACGTCATTTTCGCGATGACCGCCGAGGCTTATGGCCGCGCTAAACCAGTGGACATCCATGGTGAGACATCCATGAAGTCATTTCCGTCACCGTCGAACTGCCTGTATGGCTCTCTCTCTCTGTTGGAGTGCATGAAGAGGCCGATGGAAATGCCACAAAGCGGAAACTCAAGGTCGGTAGCAAATCCTTGAATGCCCTTATCACATCGGCTGTTTGCTTGCAGTCAGAGCCATCCGTGGATATTGGGCCAGAAACAGCGACAACATCAACTCGCGTACACCCGTCGGCAGCTCGTATCTACTTCAGAAAAGCAAACGTAGACAAGTTCCTGGTTGCGATGCAAGAGGGTGCCACGTATTCCCCGCCAGTATCCATCTGTCGTACCCGACGTAGGAGTGCATAAGAGAGCGCAAGAGGTTGTTTTCCACAGCCCTGAATTTTTCATGCCGGGGCGATTCCTTATGAGTGGTGACCGAATCGTGGTTGCGAGACACTGTATTTTTCTCTTGTCTTTACAATTATATTAAAGCACTGATATATGCGCTCAAATTTCGAAGCGAGCTAGCTTGCTTGGATGCGTTTGCCACAGTAATTTTTTTTGTTTACAACCGTTGGTTATGTTATATACAGAGAGGTGGAAGACTTTTCAAAAAAAAGAAACTTTCTAGATGCTTAGTTTGGTTCTGCTTCTAGCACAGTACCCCGTTTGATCTTGCCCCAACCAATTAAACTACAGACGATTATTAGTAAACTAAAGACTTTCGACCTAAACTTTTCTACTATACTAACCGCCAGTGTCTCTCGATCTTTCTTGAAAGGGCAACCTTATCACCAACTTCCGTACAAGTTGGACCGGTCAAAACAATCTTGGCCAAGTCAGCCTTGACGCCCACCACACGGCCACCCGTGGACACGGAGCCAATGTTAACCAGCAACAACTCTCCCTTCGTCAGCTTGCTGACCTTGGCTTGCTTCTTATCATCTGTCTTGACACCGAGAAGTCGGCGAAGCAAGAAGTATGAAATTTCCAGTTCGGTATAGATGGATGGTAGAGTGCCTGGATAACCAAGGACTTGGCCCACCAAGCGATCACCACGGCACAGCGTGGGATCCATCTGTGTACCAACACCTATACATCGCGGTAAGCAAGCAAAATAGTAACATAACAGCGGCTATGGATAGGCATACCGATCAGACCACCCGGAACAGCAAAGTCCAATTTGTTCGATTCCGCAGCCAAAGTAAGAATCTTTGACAAGATCGGTCGAGCACGGATCTTGCCTTCTTGGTCCTTGATAATAACACCCGGCCGAACTTCGATCTCGTCACCGACTTTCAAAACACCCTTCAATATAGATCCACCAGCAACACCGCCTTGAAGCTGAGAAACGTCGGCACCAGGTTTGTTGATATCAAAGGAACGAATAACAATCAGGCGTGGGGTGGAAGTAAAATCACGAACAGGGACTGGAATCTTTTTGGTGATGTATTCGTTGATGGCGTCGATGTTGTATTTTAGCTGAGCGGAAATAGGGATGACAGGAGCTCCATCAGCAACAGTACCTGTAAATTTGCATGTCAGGGGATGTTATGCTATATGGACATCGGATTGCTTACTTACCCTTGACAAAGGCTAAAATGTCTTGATGCTGTTCCATCGCTGCTTTTTCCTTTACCAGATCCACCTTGTTTTGCAAGATAATGACGTGCTTCAACTTCATAATTTCGATGGCTGCCAAGTGTTCTGAAGTCTGAGGCTGAGGACAAGATTCATTACCGGCAATGAGCAGCAATGCAGCATCCATGACGGCAGCACCGGATAACATGGTTGTCATAAGAATGTCGTGTCCAGGACAATCAACGAACGAGACATGTCGAATCAATTTCATTCTACCGCCGCATCCCGGTCGTTCACAAGGAGGATTATCTTCCTTTGCCGAACCATACGATCGATAACATCCGGGACGTGGACATTCAGGATTTTCGCACTTGTAAATCTTTGCATTTGCATAACCAAGCTTAATGGTAATATTTCTTTCCATTTCATTCTTGAAACGGACGGTCTACAGTGCAAAAGAAAATATCGTCGTCTAAGAATATTGCGGTCGAGTCTGATTAATGTCTTTATTCTGGCTCCAGTACCTGCACACCAGAGATGGCCTTGACCACTGTTGATTTACCGTGGGCTACGTGACCAATCGTACCTGTGCATGAAACCCATCAGCAAAACCCCTCCAACATCATCCGCGACATCCGCATCTGCACTACCAATATTGATGGTTGCTTGCTTCGAAATGACTTCGGGCGAAAGAGGTGTGAGTTTGGTGACATCGACCTCGACAGGTTTCTGTTGCTCTTCCGATACCGCCATTTTTTAAAGCTAATGGCGGTACTTCAGTCAGACCACATGGCTTTTTCAACAGCGCATTAACTACTACTGAAACCGATGCTTACGATATTATTGACAAAAAGAAAAATAACGCTGTAAACAGCTACCGTGTTTATTCGGCGAAACGGGAAACGTGAAGCTTTCTCTTTAGCAGAGAACTTTTTACTAGCAGAAAGGATACTTATTCCGCCACAAATGTGACTGCAAATAACGGTCCCCCAAAGGGCTCAAGGGCCCGATCCACTCGTCGTCGATGCGGACCTACTACTGTTTTCTCACTGCTCTTGAAGGTCGTATGAAACAGCTGGGTCTTTGCTTGTGTTTTATCATAGAACCAGCTACGAGCGCAATGTTCTGTGCGGCGTTCCCGTCCCGATGGAGAATTCGATTGCACTTGCTGCAAGTGACAAGGCGTATATTCTGAGAGCCGTCTGCATGACGCAGATACTCAACCTCCGTCATATGGCCTTGATATAAGCAGCGGCCACAGGTTTTTGAAGTTTTGTATTCGTCGACGCGACAGACGAAGTATGGTACTCTTGCAGCTTTTAACTGTCGCTGAAGATGGTCCTTTAAGCGCGTATTCATGGCTGGAGGCGCCCCTCTACGGTTTGTGGTCGTCGTTCCGTCTAACCCAAACGCAAAGACTACAGGTTTGTTAGCAGGACCAGCCTGATTGATAATCATTGCGCAGGCTTTATCCATTGCCGACTGTATAGAGCGTGTGGTCTCCCATGATGCTCTGAGGATGGGTTTTTGCCGGTAAAAATCATGAAGCCTTATTCCTGTATTGTTGGTTTGCCGTTCTCGAACATAAGGCAGAAACGACTCGAGGTTCGATCTCTGTGAGCCATTGCTTAAAGCTGATTCAAGGTCATGGATGCCTTCAACAGTTTTCCGATGCATTAACCAGCTTTGTATACGTTTTATTTTCCCGTACAATTCCCGTCGGTGGATGGTTAGCTGTGACGGCTGCCTCATGCTGCCGTCGGCTGGGAGAAAGAACGTTGCTGCAGAGAAAGTCTCACCGAAGTCCACGCCGATAATGCCTTGTAAACAATACCCCTCCCTTTGCTATTCAAACGACACATCTCTTTGCAACACAACATCACGTCAGAGAGATAGCGCAAGTTAAATAAAAAGAATGATGGATATTCATGAGAGGGCTATATGCCCATGCCGAACTCACTCGGGCTTCACTCTGTGCGATAATTACTCGAGGGGGCACATCGAGTTATTTACAGGCTTCATTTATTATGCATTTGTTATGCTATGTGCTTGTGAGGTTGTTGATAGCCTTCTGGTTGGCTGTTCGCACTAGCCGCGCATAGGCGCTGTTACACTCTTCCAAAACCAAAGTCGTTCTCAGCAAATTTTGAAGTCGCATGTTAACAAAAATAAAATTCGTAGTTACCCAAGTCTTTGCGTGCGCTGACAAATCAGATGTCGCATGCCCAGAAAAGTTGTCGCACAGAAGCCTTGGCATGGTCATCACTATATAAACATGTTACCTTTTCAGGTCCCCAGCTTTCCTTCTTCCATGCACATTACACAATTGAAATGAGCAATCAGTTTTTTTATGAAGACGGGCAGGGTCATGTTGTTGATGAGCATGGCAGGCCGGAGCCCATGGACTATATCGTTGAGGAGGAGATGTACGCTCTTCAAACTGTGAGTTCTCACACACAGTATTTGCGTAATATAGCTTGCGAGCGCAACTGCGAGTCCTTTCCTATGCATATCGACGAGCCAAAGGATATAGACATTCGTATGAGGGAAGCGACTCCAAGCGAACTTATACAATCTACACGGACCAGGACAAAGTGAGATTCTTTAAACTGATGTTTGAGAAGGTTTTAAGTGCATCAGCTGCTGCAAAGCAGCTAGGGATACATGTTCGTACAGCACAAAAGTGGGCCAAACAGTATGAGAAGGATCCTGACAGCATATTTGAGAAGCGTAAGAAGTACGGCCGCCCGCGGATTCTTAATGAGGAACATAAGAGGGTCATTTTAGAGTACGTTGATGAGAATCCTTCAGCTGTCCTAGAACAGTTGATGGAGCGACTGCTTCAGAGAGTTGAGGGACTCAAGCTATCCAAAACGATTCTTTATCGGTTTGTGAGGACGCAATGCAACTTGTCACTGAAAAAAGTCCGGTTTCAGCCTGTGGACAGGAACAGCGAGGACAAAATCCAAGAGCGCCTTGACTGGGTGCTCAAGTGGGAGGGGACCGACATGGATTTCATGACCAATTGCGTCTTCCTTGATGAATCTGCCTTCCATGTCAACATGAAGCGCAGCACGACATGGTCGAAAAAAGGGTCTTCTGCAGTGGTCATGGTGCCAAAAACACGAGCACGGACGACCACAATCTTGGGTGCAATCTCTGCATCAGGTCTGATTAAGTGCAGCTTGAGACTTCCACAGCCACCAGCCAAGAAAAGAAAGCGTGGGGGTCATTCCGAGCTTACAAGCACAGGAACTGTAACTGGGCACTATCTTAGCTTCCTTAAGGCTACAATGGATGAGATGGATAAATATGAGCAGATGAAAGGCCATTACTTGGTAATGGATAATGCTCCTATCCACAAGTCTGACGATATTTCTAAGTATATTGAGTCTCGGGGATATCGGTGTGCCTATCTTCCATCGTATGCACCTGAGCTCAATCCTATCGAGCAGTTCTGGTCGGTTGTCAAGAGCAAAGTTAAATGCAACAGGTTCTTGGAAAACGAGACTCTGATGAGCAGAATCAGCGAAGCATCCATTAACTTAAGGTTGAGTGATTTTGAAGGTTTTGCCTCTCATTCTCATAAATGCTTAGACAAGTGTCGCAACAGAGAGAAACTCTGATGTGGTTCTCTGGGCATGCGACATCTGATTTGTCAGCGCACGCAAAGACTTTTGGGTAACTGCGAATTTTATTTTTGTTAACATGCGACTTCAAAATTTGCTGAGAACGACTTTGCTTTTGGAAGAGTGTATAAATGTCGAGGACCTCTGTGTGAGGAGATTAAAATGGCTAACCAATAAGAACACTTGCTCTAATACATGGATATTTTATAAGATATCTATTTCGAATCATTACTGTTGTCAGCAGTTTTTCCAGTTTCTACCGGACTAATTCACACCTCGCAACATCTGTCTTCATGCTGGGTAGCATTGTCGTCACATCGCAGCTGACATGCTCTCCGAGCGCGCTATCCATCCTCACAAGTAGGTTGAGAACTTTGAGCACGCCTGTCTTGGCCTTCTGGGCTTTGAACCTCTGCTGAAGAGCCGGCAATGTCGTTGGCCTCTTCTTCTTGCCCTTCGTAAGAGCGTTCTGCAAATCCCTCATGCCGGCCAGAATATGGAGTGCGTCTCGTCGGTGTTCTGGGCAATATTGACGCATGCAGATAACCTACAAAAGCAGGCAGCAAAGGTGGCCCATGTTCGTGTGCTTCGCCTTCTGCTGCGTGATATGGGAGCCAAAATCCAGCAGATGGCAGACACGGAGGACATCAGATTCTGCAAAGCGCTTTGACTCGAACGACCAGGTTCTGGAGGCGTGCAGGCGCGTGTAATCGCGGAGGAAACGGGGGAACCGGATGGCTTGGACCGGAGTGACAGGCATGTTGACTGGTGGAACGCGTTCCAGGGCCTAAATTTCATGCCAAGTCAGCATTGTATTGAGTAAGGTATAAGAAGCACGTTCTCATACTCACCTCCTCGAACGGTTTGTCAATGAGGAGAGGGCTCGTTTCACATTCATTGATAACTAGTTGCATAACGGTGCCGAATGATTTGCGTCTTAGGTTTGCAGCGTGGTCATTTCCACTGAGACTTGCAATTACAATCAAGCGATTGACCGCCTGTATGCAAAATATAAGTTTTAATAGCTGAACAACCGAGAAGAATGCTTAATTTACTGCGATCTATCACCATGTCGTACCTGTCCTCCTCATGTTTTTTTATATTGAGCCCTGTAAGAAACCTTGCCTTCGTTGTGACTCTTGCCACCAAACGGGATGACGAAAGACCACCAAGAAAGCGACAGCTCAAGATTCCTAGGTGATCAATCGCATCACTGTACATACAGTGAGCCCCCCGCTTTCCGCAACGGTTTCATTCCTTCAAGATTGTTGCGCAAAGGCGGGATGTTGCAAAATGTGGGGTTGCTGAAAGCGGCGGCCTCACTGTATAAGACAATTTCTGTATTCACTGGTACATATTGCGGAAACCCGGGGTGTTGCCAAAAGGCGGGGTTGCGGTAATGTACGTGAATAAGTATTCAACTAAGTTCGACGCTTTTTATTGTATTATTATCAAAAGTTCACTTGAGTTCAATAAAGTAATTTGCTTACTTTTGCTGTTCAGAGCTGCCAAAGTAAAGAAACAACAAGAAACAAGATCAAAACGCTAAACAAGGGATTTTTATGCGATACAAACCGCTCTTCAGCAAAATCGTCGAAAAGACGCAATGTCGGAATTGATAAAAAGCACATCAGCGGTAGGCGGGGTATCTTCTTATGATTTGCGCGATCATATGGACGACCAAGCTTAATGAATCCGGAAAAGAAAGCTTTATTCGTTTTTGTGCCAGACAAAACAAGAAAAGCATACAAACTGTACAATAATAAGGCAAAAAAGGTCTAAAGTAGAGAGATTTACGATCTGTCCTTTGCACGGGGTTCGACAATTTCGTCATATAACAGAGTAGTGAGGAAAGCATCATAGCGTTCGCCTGTAATGTTCGTCGCAAATGCCTTCTTTGCAAGCTCGTACTTTGATTCATCGTAGCGTGCAGCACCCAAAGACGCCTTGATCTTGTCTGTTTCTTCATCAAGGATTTTCAGCAGGTAATCACCAGTGATGGTTATGCCAGTGTCGTGGGTTTTTGCCTTGTGGCGCGCCCATTGCCAGAGCTGTGACCTTGAGATCTCTGCGGTGGCAGCGTCTTCCATCAAGTGGTGGATTGGCACACAGCCAACACCACGCAACCAAGCTTCCATGTACTGCAGACCCACTTGGATGTTGTCACGGATACCATGTTCGGTAATGGTTCCTGTCGGCACTGCAAGTAGATCCTTTTGAGTGATCTGCACATCGTCACGCTTGACGTGTATCTGGTTGGCTTGAGGCATGTGTCGATTGAATTCTTCAAGAGCTATAGGAATCAGATGCGGATGGGCTACCCATGTACCTATATATAGAATTGCATCGTCATTAGAACCATCTCTTTCTCTTATTTCAATTGGACCTCATATCCGATATTACCATCTACCCATGACGTTGCAAGTCAGTATGAATTCGGGAAATATCGATTGCATTCTAAACTAACTTACCATGGCCTGCTGTTACTTCTCGTAATTTGTCAGCTCGCACCTTGGCCATTGCTGCTTCGTTCGCCACTGGATCATCCTTGATTGGAATCTGTGCAGCCATACCACCCATGGCATGAACACCGCGCTTGTGGCAAGTCTTGATCAAAAGTCGAACGTAGGCATCCATGAAAGGCACCGTCATCGTGACTTGGGACCGATCCGGCAAGACAAACTTCGGATTCTCCCGGAAACACTTGATGAAGCTAAAGATGTAATCCCACCGACCACAATTCAAGCCTGCTGCATGCTGCCGCAGCTCGTAGAGGATCTCGTCCATCTCAAAGGCAGCCAGAATCGTTTCAATGAGCACTGTGGCCCTGATGGTACCCCTTGGTAATCCAACCAAATCTTGAGCCTTGTTGAAGATATTATTCCACAACCTTTGTTCAATAGCGTCAGCAACTCGGTCAGTATTTCACCCGCAGACACACTTACCGGGCTTCAAGATGGGATTCCATTTTAGGCAAGTAAAAGTAAGGGCCTTTGCCTCGCCGTACGAGTTCGGCAGCGTTATGGAAAAAGTACAAGCCAAAGTCGACGATGGAAGCGGACGCTGGCTCTCCATCGATCAACAAGTGCTTCTCAACCATATGCCAACCGCGCGGCCTCACTAGCAGAGTCGCCAACTTTCCATCCTTTCGTAAAGAGTAGTTTTTGCCGGCTTGGGTGAGCGAGATCGTCTCACGGATAGCATCGTACAAATTGACTTGGCCATTCAGACAGTTCTCCCATGTCGGCGAATTCGAGTCTAATCAGATCTAAACGTCAATATACATACTGGAAAATGGATGCAATAGGCGGATTTTTTTACCTTCAAAATCGGCCATGTATGTAGAAGCCCCAGAATTCAAGGCATTAATAATCATTTTGCGGTCTACCGGTCCAGTAATCTCAACGCGACGGTCTTCCAGACCTGGTGCGAGCGGAGCGCCTTGCCACGAAGCATCGTTCCGGATCGATTCTGTCTCTGGGAGGAAATCAGGCATCCATTCACCACGATCCAATGCTGACTGCCGCTCGGAACGTTTGGCCAGCAGTTGCTTCCGGGTGGCGTTAAAGCTGCGATGAAGGGTGGCAACAAAGGTAAGCGCTTCTGGTGATAGAATGGCAGCTTCTTGTTCCGTCTTGACGTTGCCCAGTACGGACACACCGGGGACACGACATTCAAAGGTGGTTGTAGCCATGCTATGGAAGAAATACCGTAGTGTTTGTTCCACAGCACCCCCGCCTTTTATATACCAACGGGTTGAGTCTGTGGGTTTTCTGATCCGATAAGGCGGTTAAACGTATAATCGAAGCAGGAGATATGATTTGATCTCATGGTCCCGTAATATACCATAAGAGGGGCGTCTTCTACCATAAGAGGGGTGTTACTTGTTTTCACCGTGCCAGAATCTCTTCTTCCTCTTTTTTCCCCACCCGGACGGAAAATGAATTTCTCCATTAAGACAATTGTGCGGGGAAACACAAGGCATCGAATGGACTGTGACGGAGCTGTCATGCCGGTTTCCTCCAATTCAAATTTCCGCGTATCCTTTTGCATACAACAAGAGGCAGATCTTCGCTAAAAGCCCAATTTTCAATCATTGAGTGACAGAATTAGGGTGCCTGCAGGCTAGAAAACATCGTTATCTTGACAGCTTTTCCTATCAATGCATTCGGTTGGCAGTGGTACAGATTCCAAACTTAAAACTGTGGTATCTGGAGGAAACGGCTTGATCCCACTATATGTCAAAATGATGCAGTCCGTTTCCGGCAGTAAAGGCTGCAAACTGTCGTCCCATCACTCTTGACATTACCGTAGCTTAAGGAGAGAAGTGCATGTATGTACTTTTGGCATTTCTGACGGCGTGACCATCAGGTATGCTTTCAATGGCCTTCGAGATGACCGACAGCTATAATTGAGTTATGCAGTTGTCAAAGCGTGCTGCAGATAAAGTTGGGTCGGCAAATCCATTTTTCCGTCAGAAAGTTGTAAAAAGACGCGCCAATACCCTCATGAACGTAATAACTCTTTCCGAAATGCTTGTTAATCCAAAAGCGATTGCGACATTTGCTCTGCTTGGACTGTTGTTAGCCGTGCTTTCGAAGGTCGAGTCTGTTAGCCATAGACCACTACCGTCACTGCGCAACAATCCTTCGGAATGGTATACACCCGACTTTTATCCCAACGGCAGTTACGTGGAATTGCCGATGGGCACGTTGCGGTATTGGTTATTCGGCAATCCAGAAGGGAAACGTGTCGTCCTTATTCACGGTATTTCCACGGGCTCGGCAATGTATGATAAGCTGGCACGACACCTGGTAAAAAAGAAAGAACGAAGCAAAGACACTTGCAGACATTGTTCTTTGGTTTATTTGACGCCATCATAAAGGCTGATAGCGGACATCATGTGTTGGTGTTTGACCTTTGGGGAAGAGGGTATTCGGACGCTCCGGCAATGCCGTACGACGAGAGTCTGTATACCACGCAAGTCGCTTTGTTGTTCCAAAAGGTCAGCTGGTCATCTGCAGACGTGGTGGGCACGTCTTTGGGAGGTGGGATGGATTTACTTTCCCTTGCACAGCAAGTGCTTTAATATGTGAACCACGGTATTAGGGGGTATTGCGGTATCGTTCACGGCCTTTTATCCAGAACTGGTCAATAAGCTTGTCCTAGTAGCCCCAGCAGGACTGATGGAGGAGAAGGATATTCCGATTACGGGAAAACTGGTAAAGTTCCCGCTTGTCAGCAGAATTGCCTTGCATCCCTGGCTCAGACCGCTTGTTTTGTCTGGCGTCACGCGATTCTACAATCATTCGAGGATCGATAAAAAAGACACAGAGGATGCTATGAAAATCGCAAAGATTGCATTCTATCAGTTCGCTCATCATCCCGGTTTCACGCGCGCCTTCTTGAGGACGGTTATGGATTTCCCCTTAGCAGGACTAGATGAAAGATACGAACGCGTTGGCAAACGCGATACTGATCGACAGATCCTTGTCATTTGGGGCGATAAGGATCAGGTTAGAAGCGAGTCCTCCATTTATTTAACGCACACTTCCCACCTGTTGACTAACCGCTTCTTCCTATTGGCCATTTTAAAGACTGTTCCTTTTCGGCATCATACACTTCTCCAAAAGCACATGCCTCAAGCCACAATTAGCCGTTACGAAGGTGCAGGTCATGATGTCCTTTTAACCCATTGGCCACAAGTTGGAGAGAATATTGCTCAATTTTTATCTTGAAAACTCTATGGTCTGGGACAGTTGTCACTAAAAACATAAAGCTATTTCCGCAATGACCAGTCGGTCCTTTGCATGAAGGTCAACCAAGTTACCGTGAAACGGATGCCTTTTATTTGCTTGTCCTGTGATTTCAAGTACCTTCTCCTGGTTAGTATAGCAGGGCATTGACTATTGGGTATCAACTTAGGAGTGCCTTAGCTATACGCGGCTAAACGCGCCATCAGCATCAATCCGTTGGTAGATTATTCTTCCTATTGCGTCAGTAGAAGAGATAGTGGTCAAACAAAAGATAAAGGTATGACAGCCTTATTTTTGCTCCAGTTAAGAAAACTGTCCAAGTATGTACAGTCTTTTGTGCAGATGTCGTAATATTTTGAAGTGGATGTAGAGTATTGATAAGAAATAGATGCATTTTATGTAAAACGGAGAGAAAGAGAGATCTTTTACTTCTTGAGAGGTTTGACGTATGGGATGAATGTGCGACCATCCATGTAAGGGACCAAAGGTGGTGGAACTTCCAAGCCATCTTCACGTTGCCAGGTCTCCAAAAGAGCACAGATTGCTCGCTCGGTAGCGCACAAAGTCGAGTTAAGGCAGTGAACATACTTCTTCTCGCGGTCAGACATCTTTTTGACACCACAACGGATCTCGAGACGACGGGACTGATAATCCGTACAATTGCTGCAGGATACCAACTCTTTATATTCGCCTTGGTATGGGAACCAGGCTTCTAAGTCATACTTTTTAGCAGCGGCATTGTTGAGTGCACCGGAAACGATGGCGACAACGCGGTACGAGAGACCGAGGCTCTTGAAGAATTCTTCAGAGTGTTGAATCATTTCATTGAACATGTCCCACGACTTCTCCGGATCCGTGAGCACAAACTGTTCCACCTTTTCAAACTGGTGGACACGGAAAATACCCCACGTATCCTTGCCATGTGCACCGGCTTCCTTACGGAAACACGTCGAATAACCAGCATACCTAAGAACTTTATCAGTACACCGCCCAAAAGGAAAAAGACAACGGTCTACTTACTTTAATGGCAATTGCTCTGCAGGCTTCTCAAACCATTCACCAGCATGGAAGGCCGAGATAGGCTGCTCCGAAGTGGCAATAAGGTACTTGTCATCGCCATCACCCGTGACCTGACCAAGTCCTATTAGGTCCTCGTTCCTTCTGTTAATCCTAATCCTCTTTGTTACCTTGTATAATTCTTCATCAAATTGACTGAGCTGTGCTGTTTTTGCCATCATATCCTTCTTCATGAAGAAGGGCGTCATCAATTTTTTATAACCTCGCTTGGTAAGGAACGAGAGACCGTAATTGATCAAGGCCAAGTTGAGATCAACGCCGACGCCTGTCAAAAAGTAACCACGATGACCAGCAACATTGGCACCACGGTCCTGGTCATAGCCGTCTAACCGAGCCAATACTTCGTGATGCGACAGAATATCGGTTCTCTTGACGGGTTCGACGCCGTTGTGATTGTAGGTGCGGATGATTTCATTGTTGTCCTGCAGCACGAAGAACGTCACTCTCCCTTGCTTATCAATTGCTCCCTCCCACTTATTACCTCGTCCATGGACGTAGGCACCGAAGCGTGGACAATGTTTCCAATCGTGCTAAGCTTTTCTTTCCAAGCGGCTTCGCTTTCCTTGGATTGAGCAATAAGCTCTTCCTTTTCTTTTTGCAGTTGTTCCTTCTGCTTCAGCAGTTCGCTTGCATCTTCCTTGGCCTTGTACTTTTTGCCAATCTCCTTTTGAATCGCGTTGATTTCTTTGTTCTTCTGGTCGCTCTGGAACTGGACTGTCGAGAGCCAACATTACTTCCTAAGCTAGCTGACAAGGGGGAGTGTGCGTGCCTGTACGGATCCTTACTCTTGACCCACTCCTTGTATAAAGCAATAACTTCGTCCACAATTTCAACCGAGGCACCGCGTCTCCGTTGCGACTCGCGGACAATTTCCGGGTTACCACCACGGTCTTCGATGAATAAGTTGATGTCGAGCATTGTACTCTACTTGACGACGTCGAGTAAGAACGAAAAATTTTGATCTTTAGCAAGGATGTCTCAAACACTGAGTTTTAATGACTCAGGCTCCAGGAACTGCGGCTTCAGTGAGTCAAAGCTCCCCAGACATCATATTGCTTCAGCTCTTATGTTTTTCTTGCCGGATAAAGTATCCTTGAACGCGAAATAACGACTTGCAATGTCATTAGCAAATCAATGAGCGATTATTATGCTTCCTTGTGATTTGCAGAATATGAATTAGACTAGCAGAGAGTTGGTGACCTTCAAAGCCGAGTAGCATCATGTGTTATTGCTTGGAACAGTCGAAATAAACAGCGCAAAAATCATTTCTTGCATTTTACATACTCATATCGACCCTGTACATGAATCTACGGCAGCACGTTGTTCTATTGTCCAGCTTGCTTTGGCGTTACACTGTTAAGCAACAGGTTCTCGTCTTCTGCTGTCGGTACGATATCTTTCCGTCGTTATTTGAAAGTTTAAGCGATTTTAGTGTCTGCTGTCTTAGTTTCCAATGGTCTGACCCTGCCGAGCCATGACCGAACGTTTTTAAAAGGTTACTTTCAGTACGTTCGTAAGAATATTTATTACAAAAAACCATAACTAATCCTCCTCTTCATCATCGTCCTCCAATATTCCTCGCTTAGCACTCTGCAATCTCTTGACTCTGATCTCTTCCTCTTCTGAATCATATTCCGGCTCTGACTCATATGTCGCGATGTACTGTTCCGGCTCTTCCTCTTCTTCTTCTTCCTCCTCCTCCACTCTGACCTCTTCGTACCGCATATCTGCCCGTCGCCTTTGATTTTCTAGCCGTCGCTGTGCTTTTAAGCGCTCATTCTCTTTGATCTCCATTTGTTGCTTTGCTAACTCAGGATCTTCTTCCGTCAGCCATAGCTTAGTCCTGGTCTTTTTCACGTCTTCCGTGTAGGCTATGTTGCGCATATCGCGGTGAGTTTTACTGCGAAGGTCGACAGGTTTGAAAGTCATTATGTCTGTGAACTCGACGTGACTCTCCAATAATCCTGAATTCGTGTGATGTGCCAAAAGTAAGTTGGTCTCTGCTGGAAGCTGGATATTAATGTCGTATAATTCACCGCCAATCGCAAGAGACATGCTGCCATCCTCCCATTCGACGAAGTTGGCGTTGGATTCAAGGCGCTATAGTGACAGTATGTTAGCATGCCGCAAAATAAAAGTAAGCTTCGTTCACTGCTTATATACACATTACCTCTTGACCATTCTCATCCACCACTTTCCGATACCGGATCGTTCGTTCAACACGCAGAAGCTCTTTCTGGTCCGGCTTTTCTATTAACTTCTTTTCCATGAAGGCGTGGAATTTATCTGGTTCAAAAGGTTCCGGGTCCACGTCGATATAGCGAGGAATTTTTGCAAGATAATACTGTAAAGGGTCGCGTCGGAACAAATATAGTAAGCTAGCAAGCAATAACAGCACGAAAAAATATGTTACTTACTCTTTTGTCTGAAGACCGAGGTAGTGGCAAGGCTGGTATATCAATATTGAGCTCAAGGCGTTGTCGTTTCGACGGGTATCGCTGGCTGTCTTCTTCGCTTTCAAGGTGTTCTTGGCTGTCCTCCACACGATCTTCGTCATGTGAATCTTCGTATTCAGATCTACAGCAAACCAGTAAGACACGAGCTGACGAACAAACGAATCCGTGTGCTTACCGTGCGCGTCTTCGTCGCCAATTTTGACCTTCGTCCTCTTCGCTAGACGCCTCACTATCAGAAACATTAGCAGCAGGTTCTGGTGATTGTTGGACAGCGCCAGGTGAAGAAGTTGAGGCTTGTCTTTCATCGTCGAGATCAGACGCTTCATCTTCAGAACCGAAAAGGTTCCCAAAATCGTGTTCGTCTTCAGACATGTTTGACAGTGTGCAGGAAAAAAGGGTGGCGACGAACGATTGCCCAACTGTGCCCTACTTATCTCCTTAATTGGAACTCAGCTGCAGGCAACCTTGAAGCATGACGGTTTCATCGCGTGGCCACTGGCCATGCCTGCTCTATAACACTCAAATGCACCGAACCGATTTATAATTTGTGCGTTGTATATGGCAAGCTACATGCCACTATTTGTCGATGATATTCTGAACTTAGGAGTGCCTGTAGATAGGAAAAACAACTAGCGTTAGACATGATGAATTACTTTTATCATGGTTGTATTTCCAGCTTATATCCGCATCGTTTATTGTTAGTCAGAATCAGCACAAGCTTGAAAGATCGCATCGACTTTGGATACATCCATTCCACAATGTTCAAGGGTGATCTTCCATAACGTATTTTGGATCTTTGCAGGAGGAAGTTGCTGCTGCACTGTGTCAGCCCAATAAGACCCGTTTTTGACATTCTTTGCCAACGGCATCAAGCATAGGTACAACGGTGTGATGCTACCTTCTCGAGGAGTGAGCATGATAATGTCAAATATATACGACAACAACGGCAACGTGAATACAGTCGTGTGTGAGAACAGCTTGGTCCTAACGGTACCCGGATGGTAACCTGAGTGTCGCGAGGTTAAAGTACGAACATGACAGTAGACTGCATTAAATCACTCACAGTGCACTTTGATGTTGAGGTTATGAGAAGCCAGCTTCTCAGCCAAATGCTGCGTCAGAAGGGTTACACAGCGTTTGCTATAAGCATAATGCGATAGACCATCCCAGGAGTATGCCTGCTTTGGCACAGACAAATCCATATCAGAGATAGCGTACGCGGTTGAACTTGCTGCAAAGAGTATTCGTCCAGTTTGACGGTTTATCCATGGTAATAATAATAGCGCAAGTGAAAATGGTGCTATATAGTTCTGCGCAGTTTTCGAGCATTGTACATGTCAATACGCAAATTCTTTTCTTCCCTTCTTTCGTGCTTACCGTCTGACATTGAGATTCTAATCCATCCTTGGTACACATGTATGCAGTATTCATAATACCTGCATTGTCTGCAGGCGGTAAGAAATATATGAATAACGGATCATGGTCGATGAGAAAGTTTCTACCAGAAGTCTTACTTATTAAAACGTCGATTTCTCCCTTAGCGAACGAGTGTTTGACCGTATCAGCAAAAGCACGTACGCTGTCCATATCCGTTAAATCAACTGTTAATGACGAAAGGCTACAGCCATCCGATTCTTTCTGCAGTGTTCTTTTCGCATTATCAGCAAGCTCGGTGTTTCTCGACGCTATAATGTGGCACAGGGTCAATAGGGCATAGAGCTCTCTACACGACATCTCTTTTGGTACCAATGGTCACATGGAAACCCGCATTCAAAAGTCCCCTGGTTATCTCCAAACCTATCCCTGAATCACCACCTAATATTTGTCTTAAATCAGTCCTACAGTCGGCCATCCCTCTTTTTTCTTTTTCAGCTTTTTACCAACAATGATCGCTTTCGGATTTCGCCCAGTAGCTCGTGCTTTGCAACGATACTGCTGAACAATTTCGTTGACGATGTTTTCATTACTGTCTCTCGTAACCGAGGTTAAGACACCTCGTTTATAGAGGACAATGGCTAATGTTTCGACTATGCCGATGGCGTACACACGAATAAACACAGGGACGCAATTTAATTTGCTGATGACCCAGTTGCACCTTCGCAGGAACCGTGCAGCTGGCTGCTCCGTTCCGACAAGCGTTGCATAGTCGACAGCGCCAGCCTTAAGCGGACCCGAATATGCATACTGGAATATGAAGATCAAAGCAATGGCAAAGCCAAGGATTGCACTGATGAGGATTCCCGTCATTGTTGGCCTGAGCGTTTCTGTCCATGTTTCCTGGGTTATTTTTCCGATTTTCATGCTCCGGCAAACTGCATGAAAAATGGTCAGTTCGCTTTGCTTGACTGAGGAAGAGAAGCTCAATGTGGAATCGACTGTTGGCGCGTCCTTCATTAAATGCCATTCGTAGAATCCCAAGACAACAGCAACCATACACAGTAGTACGGAACGGGTCACTCCTTAAAAGGGACAAGGAATTAGCTCAGTCAGTTCGTTTTCAGCGTCGACATGCCAGCTCAGACAAGCGATCAGCAGAAGAGAACGAGTCGAAGAAACAGGACAAGGAAAAGCAAGAGAGCAACAAGGACCAGGGTCCTTTCAACATTCCCAAAGGGTTTGAAGGCTTTTTTAACGAGAGCAGAAAGTCTGCGTCCGGTGCAAAGAGACAGCAAAGCGGCAGTAGCGATAAACCACCACCGCAACCCCCACCGGGGATGGGTACCTGGTTGCCTCTATTACTCGGTACCGGGTTTCTTTGGGCACTTACATTACCGAGTCAAAGTCCACGAGAATTGACGTGGGAAGAATTTAGAACGCTTTTACTAGGTACGCCATACATAAGGTATTGAGAGAAAAAATGAGCTTGACTAATACATTGGATAGAACGAGGGCTTGTGCAGCGCCTGATGGTTATAAATAACAACCATGTGCGAGTGATCTTGAGACCAGAGGCAGGAAGCATGATGACTCCGTCGCCTGGTGGATACTTCTTCAGCATCGGTTCTGTGGATTCATTTGAGCGCAAACTAGAGAAAGCGCAAGACGAGCTGGGTATTCCGCAAAATCAGCGAATACCTGTCTCCTATCACCAAGAAGTGTCGCTGCTGGGTACTCTCTTGCAATTCGCTCCGACGTTATTGCTTATTGGCTTTTTGATATACATGGGGCGACGTGCTGCCGGTGCTGCTGGCCCTGGAGGACAAGGACCTGGAGGAATATTCGGAATTGGCAAAAGTCGTGCCAGGATGTTTAACCATGAAACGGACGTTAAAATCAAGTTCAAGGATGTGGCTGGAGCAGACGAAGCCAAGGAGGAAGTAATGGAGTTTGTGAAGTTCTTAAAGAACCCAAAAGCCTACGAGCGTCTCGGTGCCACGATCCCAAAGGGAGCAATTTTGTCAGGTCCACCAGGTACCGGCAAGACATTGTTGGCTAAGGCCACAGCGGGTGAAGCAGGCGTGCCGTTTTTAAGCGTGTCCGGTTCCGAGTTTGTGGAGATGTTTGTGGGTGTTGGGCCTTCGCGGGTGCGCGACTTATTCGCGACTGCCAAGAAGAATGCGCCCTGTATCATATTCATTGACGAAATCGATGCAATTGGTAAAGCACGTGGGAAAGTTGGTCAATTTGGTGGCAACGATGAACGAGAAAGCACTCTGAACCAGTTGCTTGTGGAAATGGATGGTTTCGATACGAGCCAGCACGTGGTCGTGTTAGCAGGTACCAACCGTCCGGATGTGCTGGATCCTGCTCTGTTGCGACCTGGCCGCTTCGACAGGCATATCCACATCGACCGTCCCGATATTAAAGGGCGCATTCAGATATTTAAAGTCCATTTAAAGCCTATCAAACTAGAGACGGATAATGTGGACAAATTGATCGAAAAGCTGGCAGCTCTTACACCAGGATTTGCAGGAGCTGATATTCATAATGTTTGCAACGAAGCAGCTCTCATCGCGGCAAGGAATATGAAGGAAGCTGTGACAGAGATCGATTTCGAGCAAGCTATTGAGCGCGTTATTGGCGGTATCGAAAAGAAATCGCGCGTGCTGTCCCCAGAGGAGAAAAAGACGATTGCGTACCATGAAGCTGGCCATGCCATTGCCGGCTGGTATCTTGAACACACTGATCCTTTGCTTAAAGTTTCTATCATTCCACGAGGATCAGCAGCATTGGGGTACGCACAGTATGTTCCAAAAGATCAATATTTGTATTCGAGAAAGCAGCTTCTAGACAGAATGTGTATGACGTTGGCTGGGCGTGTATCAGAGGAGATATTTTTCGATACCATTACGACAGGCGCACACGACGATTTGCAGAAAGTTACTAAAATGGCATATGCCCAAGTGGCAACATACGGCATGAACTCAGAGGTTGGTCCTATTTCCTACGGAGATCCCAGTGAAGAACAGCGATTCCAGAAACCCTATTCAGAAGCAACGGGACAGATTATCGACAACGAAGTTCGGCGTCTCGTGAATGAGGCGTACAGGAGGACAGTTGATCTATTGACGGAGAAGAAAAAGGATATCGAAAAGGTTGCAGAACTGCTACTTTCTAAAGAAGTCATCAGTCGTGATGACATGGAGCGGCTACTTGGAAAGAGACCTTTCCCTGATAGGCTGCATCAGGTCACTGGCGATTCCAGAGGCGTAAGTTCTTTCAAGTGCTATGCTGGTTCCTCAGAGGGACTAAGCTCTGTGTTAACTTTAGTCGCCACCTGACTTTCCGGAGAAACCAGGGTCATCTACTGATGCATAGTATTAGCTATTATTCTGGATAGTAACCATTAATGAGGATAGAGCATTAAGAGACATACGCTGTTTCCCTGATTGCGCAGGCAAGACCAGCAAAAGCTGACTACATTTACAAAATAGAAATGATCAAAAAGTAAATGGTCTTGCGAGTTAACGCATTTCTGTTGAAAACAGTGTGGGTATCAAACCGTGAAGACAGCCAACCTAGGACATGAGGGTGTGGATAAACGTATACAATTGCTGTCAGTAGCCACTATAACATATAAGTTGGCGCCGACATGCTCGGATGCTTGTCTCTTCATGGCTGGCCCGAGAGTCGTTATCATCCCTGACTTCCCCAAAACGCTTCCTGTTATTGAGGCACTTGCAGACGCTGCCGAGATCCTGATCTAATGAATTGTTCATCCTGAAACTTCTGCAAGTCATTATCAAGTTTGGTACAATGTCGGTCCACCTGATACACACAGTCCAAGGTCAGGAAATTCTTCTGACACAAAATCCATACGGAGTCGTAGGCTGACTTTACCATTAAAACGTCTTTTCGTCACATTTCTGGGCTTTGTTCAATAAGGTCGCAACGTGAGACAGCTTTTTTGTCGGTCAGCCAGAAGAGAACTGTTTATTGATTAGTAATCGTCTGTGTCTTTTTCGCGACGGCTCTCATGAAGTCTATCCAAATGTTGTCAATTCGTAAAAACAGACTTTAACAATGCGATCAATTGCAAACGAATCTTGGGCACTTTCATATTATCTGGCAAATGCAAAAGTCGATGGCAGCTTCATGGACAATGTCTCTAAAGCTTCTCCTGTTCAAAATTGAATCAATAAAGGCATTCAATTCAACTAATTGTTGCTTCTAAATAACATTACAGTACCCGCGCGATATATCGATATTTGATAAATCGATATTCTCGATATACCGATCGACTTCTTCAATCACGGATTTGCTTTTTCCAGGCGTATGTCCACTTGATATAACGATATTCTTGATATAACGATCGCATTTTTTCGTCACGGACACTATCGATATATCGCGCGGGTACTGTACTGTTTACGTAGCCTTCAAGGAATGACATTCGATCTTGATCGATATTGGCTTCTTCCGCTGTCATTTCTAGTTTTGTTGAAAGAGGAACATTTCTATTTCAGTGAACCACGACCATTTTTCCTTTGGTGTAGCAACACATGATTTCAATGACAAAGCTATAGGGTAGCTAAAGCAGCATACATTTCTGAAACCTTCATTACATGCTAGCTTTGGTCTTCCGCTGCGCCCCTTCCTTCTGCAGG
>JSYX01000432.1:0-29534 GCA_000787465.1 Thermomucor indicae-seudaticae
ATGTCTCTTCAAAATACAATAGTAGAATTTGGATCGTCCTGTCGCACACACTAAAACTAAAGGTCGACTTGGCATTTGCCCGGATATTGCGTAGCTATTCATGACTCTTTTCACACTTGGTCATGGAAATGCGCAGTAATGAGGTCACGTCCATTCCGCCCGCTGTTGTGTCACGGAAAATAAAAGAGGAAGAACCTGGTAATTGTACCTTGAATGATATTCTTAGATTTACGTGTCTTGCTCATCGAATTGGAGTGATCGACTTGCACACATACGAAGGCCCTGAATGTGTTGTCAGAGTTCTTACGATAAGATCAGTGTTTAGAAAAGGCAAGTCATAAATTCATCGAGGTTTTCTAGAAAAACGAAGAATCCGGGGAACAAGTGGCGTTGAACCCTTGGCAAAGGACCCTTTGATTCCCAAATTTGATGTGGGTCATATCTTGCCAAGTAAAGTTGCAGTCTGATTAAATATAGAGTTTGAGAATGCTTCATCTCGCGGTACTCTAGCTAATACGGACCGAATGAAACCGAGTTATGCAGAGGTATCTCTCGTCAAAGTTTTCATGTCCAAGGAACGGCAATATAGTCTCCGGTCTATGCTCTTTTTGATGACCATTGTCTCTCGCGTGCTATGGCTTTTAGAGTTAAAGATGCATACATTATATTTAGGAGCGAGAATGATAAAAATAAAAAGTACGTATCACTCTGCATACATGTATGTATAATTTTGGAGTCCCTATCTATTCTTATGTCAGCGAAGGGGAAAACTTCGGTGTCTTTTCACTCTTCTTAGATTGGACCCAGATCTGTGGGTCCGGTAGCTTGGCAAATCCTGGCGCCGAACAAAATTTTCTGTGTTGCCTCATATCCGCCACAAGGTGGCGGAAGAAAATAGCTAATATATATCTCTGTCTTTTGTTATATGTAGTGAGCTCCACCATTATTGTCCCTTACGTATTACAAGCGGGCAGGCGAGATTGGGCGTGTGGAGACAATGGCGTTTTAGGTCACATGCAGGAAGATGCACCATGTAACCGCGCGTACATAGTGTACAGTATCACCTAAAAATAGCCTTATGCATGTTTCCTGATTTCATATAAAAGGGCACTTTGGTAAGTTGTCCCTTTTCCTTCTTCTACAGCTATTGTATCATGCAATCATTCGATTTCTGCTGCCAATCTTCTTCTTTACATAACAACGTTATGGTTCCTGGTAACCAACAACAGCCGTCACCGCAGCAGGCCTGCTATCCACCGGACAACTATTATTCTGTTCCATTCTATAATTTTGACGACCTCCTGACAACTGACATGTTCTGTTATCCTTCGAGCACGACCGACGATGGATCAATGATGGTCCCTGCAACGCAGGACGAAATTTTTCAAGATCCGACAACCACGATTCAATCGGGCAACTGCCTTAACCTTAACGACACGCTCCTTATGCCACCTACATTGGAATTCTACACACTTTTTGATCACGACCTTATTTCACCCATCCTATCTTCATCATCATCCTTTGACGGTCCTACTCAACAACCACCGCCACCATCACCGCCGATGCCTGAAAAACCAAAGAAGACGGCGACAAAGAGAAAGTCAGAGCGCACAGTATCCAAGAAGAACAAAAGGAGGACAACCGCCACCATCACGAGTTTATCCTTGTATCCCTGTCAACACCCTGGCTGTGGCAAGTCATTTACGCGCCCTTACAATTTAACCTCGCATATGCGTACCCACACCACCGACCGCCCCTACGCATGTCCCCAATGCGGCCGACGCTTTGCTCGCCAGCATGATCGAAACCGCCACGAGAAACTTCATTGGGACATTAAACCCTACGTCTGCGACAATTGCAGTAAACCCTTTGCGCGCATGGATGCCCTCAATCGACACTTGAGGGTTGAAAATGGTTGTCGCTGAGATACATGAACAATTGCAATGAAGAATAAAGGCAAAGGTTTCCAGTGAGACTCGACAAGCGATCAGAACTGTTTTATTGGGAGGATTGCACTTCTATTTTATAGCCGAGACGAAGATAATGGTTTAAGAGCTTAACACACAATTCATTGCTACAATGAGTGTGTTTGCCAGCGGATGGCGAACATAACTGTCTTTACTTGGTAGATAGTACCAATGATGGATACGGACGGGCCATGGATTATTATGCGGACAACAGTGGCTCAATTGTCGCGGCGACAGTGGCAGCAGCAACAACTCGGCGACTATGATTTGAAACACTTTAGTGTGCATGCGTGTGAAAAAAAAGAAACTATAGAAGCCCCTTTGTTTCTCCTTCACAGACCGCCCCTTGTGCCCCTTGTCTAGCAACTTGATTATATTTACATACTGTTTGATGAAATGAAATATAAGAATGTCTTTTACTGTCAAGAAGATCTCCTCACGCGAGCGGCGCGCCACGGATGCTTGGCGTGGTGTCATATGTCTTGGATTATACAACAAGGCAGAGAGGGAGCAGGTGACTTTGTTGACAAGAAAAACCTGGAACATGTCTATGCAGATGTAATATGCGATATATTCGACAAGCTGATACCATGATGCGTCATAACTAACCTGCCTATCAACGAATCAGAAAAGCCTCAATTTCCCTCAAAGGATCATATTTCCGTATTACAATATAACGCGTTTCGCGCAATTGTTCCGTGTATACAGAAGGCTACATTATTTGAACTGTAGATCCATGGGGAGACGATGCATGCGAGTGTACCCTGAATAAAAGAAGTAGACTATGCAAAGGAAAAAAGTGGTTATACGTTATTCGATATTTTGCTTGACTCCAATACACTCAAAGAAACTACCTGCAAACAAACATGCGCGAAACTCACTTCAATAAGCACTATATTGCGACCTCCAGTTTTATTGCTTAATGAAAACACGTAAGGCTGATAATAGAAGGACGCTATGGCCTTATGCATAAACCAATACAGCCCGCGCTTTCTTCCATAGAGTCGAAGACAAAAAGCAATGAGCAATCTTTGTCCATAAAACGTTCGCTCGCAAGACAACCATCAATTCATGTTAGCTAACATCTTTTGATGCCAAGATAGGATATAAAAGACTTTACGCGTCTCGTTGCCACCCTGAAGACGACCAAAGCACCATACAGACGTAAACGGACACCTGTTACACAAAACGAGTATGCGATCCCCCCTGGAACCTTCAGAGGTACTTTATGCGAGCATGACGTCGCGCACTGCGAATGCAGGTCTCTCGCATTCCCCCTTTCCCCTCCTGAGCTACTCTCGAGTGTCACTGGCACCAGCCTTGAAGTCGCTGAGAAGGTCGACCGTATGAACGGGATGGTGAAGTGCCCTCCTGAGTCAGCTGGCACTGTTGGGCGACCGGAAGAGGCAGATCACCAACTTGAGGGCTGTATGGTTAAGCAAGGAGACGCGTGAATCCTGTTCTATTTTATCGTGACGTCAAGAGATGTTAGCTAATGAGCATTGAGGGAATGACTTATGAGCGAAAGTTTTATGGACAAAGATTGATCATTTGTTTTTTGTCTTGGACTCTACTTCAATTCCTGATGAATTGGGACGCACGCTTCATCCCAGAATAATAAGTGTGGACACAGGTTGTGGATTGTAGGGTGTTATCAACCATTTGTGATGTGAAGCACAAGTTAAAGAGAAGCTTGGTTTAGCTAACGTTTGCTTTCGAATGACAGTGATCAATGAGAGCACATATGTGTATTATGGAATCTCTTTTTGTGCTAGATATATTCTACATGTATAAAAGGAGCAAAAGATAGACAAATAAAAGAAAACAAGACTGTATAAACATGTCAATTGGTTGCCTGACCATTGCTAGTATTGGAGGATTCAGGGTTTGCCAACAATCCAAGCAGAACGCTGCTCGCTGGTGATTCTGGCAAACTAAGTGGGAGTGATACACCCGTCAACATGTCCACATTATTGTCGCTATGAACAAGATGATTTCTAGATGACGAAGGCGTTGGTCTCTGCTGACGAAAACCCTGCTGCATCGGAATCGGTTGCGGTTCTCCAATAAAACCTCGTGTTTGTGGTTGCATCGGCGAGAACTCATGGGATGGTATCAAAGGCTGCTGAGCTGCTGCAGAGGTCATGATGGATGGTGGTTGCTGCTGCTCATTGTTGCTACTGCTACTGCTGTTACTGCTTGGTAGCTGTTGTTGTTGCTGCTGCTGATTGGACATGTTTTGCATGCCAAAATAGTTATTCCATTCTTCCACATCGAGGGAAGACGGCACTCCCCAGAATGCCGTATGCAGTGGGTCATACTGTTGCTGAGTGTAAGGAACAACGCCAGGCGCTGCAAATGGATCCATGGTCGCAGCCGTTTTGTTCATCACACCCATTTCATTGGTATAAAAGGCTCGACTTGTTGACAAGGTACCTTCATTTGTTTTGCAAGTCTTGTTATCTCCTTCTGGTTCAAAACCTGACCGTTGTTGTTGCTGTTGCGACATGTCTTGTTCAAATCGATCATTAGAAGACCATGGCTGTTGTTGTTGTTGCGTAGGACGCGATGAATACTCTTCAGATTTGGCACGGATTTCTGGTGAATTTGGTAGATTGGGTACAGATATCGAGGGTGGCGGATTAGCCACTCTGCTGTTTCTCCTTGGGACATATTCATCGCATTCCAGGTTAATCTCTCGTAGACCAGCGAGTTCGCCCAGGATATTGCAACACCTGGCCGCATTCATCCATGTCATCTCGATCTCATCCAGAGCACGCATTATCTTGTTGATATAGATCTTAGCATCAAATGCTTTGTCCGCGTCATCTGAGGATGCCATCTTGATAAAGACAATACCCGCCGTAAAGACGCAGTAAACGGCATAGTTCATGACGTACTTTAGGTGACCTTCGCTGAGCATCACGTTGACTATATCCAGTATAGAAGTAGCTGCTGAGATACATATCTTGAAGGACGGAAGCGACAATGGCGAGGAAGAGTGGGCTGGAATGAATGGACGATGCAGAAGGATGATGGTTGTGTAGTAAATCATATGCATTTGTGACACCGGTGAAGGTGGATCGCGACAAGTTTCGCCGGACTCGGTATTGGGTGGTCTATATTGGAGCGAGGGCGGAAGGTTGTTGAACCAATTGGTTAATTCTCGGTTCAAACCATTCAATACGTGCTCAAAATGATGTGCGGACGCATGGTGCCTGGCCTTGGCGTAATATACGTTCCGTAGAACATGGCCAAGGATGTCGCAGATCTTGACGAGGTGCACAAATGCCTCCAATATTTTCACCGGAGGTCGTTTATTATCACCTTCACCTTCTATATCCTCCTGCTGGATTTCTTCATCATCGTCAACCGAAGGAAAAGGAACGTCACAATCTCTCTCTTCGAACGTTGACGAACGGCCATAGATTGCACTTGTCAATCGATCCAGTATAAAACAGCACCAAAACACGCGTTTCCTTCGTTCGCGCTCTTCAGGCGGGATATTCCAATGCTCACAGTTTCTGTGCAACCCAAGATCTTGCGCCATACGAAAAGCCTGGAGACGGACGGATAGTCAGTCAGTCAGTCAGTCAGTCATTCATACAACAAAAAGCATGGATTCCGATTTTGCTTTTGCTTACCATGCCGCTGTACAGCCAAGCACGAACGTACTTCATGGTACCGTGCTGATGTATCGCCATCAGCAAGAGCGCTTGCACAGTAGAAACTTTTGGTATATCGTAGTAATTGTCCAGCAAGCACTTTGCACGCTCGAAAAAGATATCGCCAGCCGTATCTGGTGAAGAAGGATCCGAGCGCACACGGACGTCAGGCGACACCCGTGATGCCACAGCATAGATAGCGTTTAGTAAAAGAGGAGATACCGGCTCCAGAGGCGAAGCCAAGGACGAATAGAGTCTCTTTTTGTAGAATATCGGCAAAAGAGGATAAAAGTGCTTAAAGTAGATCTGCAGCAAGTGTTCCGAAAGGTCTTTGGGTGGAAGCTCCAAAGGATCGAGTTGGGAAACGACTGATTTCCGGCGAGGAGTGGTTCTATGGCCCCAGCCCGTAAAATGGAACGCGCCGTTCTGGTATGTTCTACTCTTCTGAAGTAGATAATAACCCGAAGACTTGCCCAAGTATCGCACTTGGCCATTTTCGTCCATCGAAAGTTGTCCGGTGCTATCCGCTGCCGAATCCGGGCTACTCGGCGTCGAATCATCAGGGTAGTAGTGCTGGTGTGTCGTCTGGCCTGATGTTTCAGCAAAGCATATCTGAGATAACGACATGGGGGATTCATGAGGAGACGACATGCGGTTAGTAGCAGTAGTAGGCGTGGAGGAGAACGGATGACTGCTGCTACCCTCCATGGCGGGAGCCGAGCGTTTGTTGCCTCGGTTGGCGCGTCTGACAGGTCTCGCCTTGATAACTTCTCCCGTCGGTGTCTCCAATGGAGCGTTTAATTCCGCTAGTACCGCTTTTGATTTCGGATCATCCTTGTCCTTTGTCATATCCGCCAACAATGCTTCCAATTTCTTTAAACGGTTTTCCACTGCTTCAATATAGCCTTTAGGAGGACCTCGCTACATCAACAAGTTAGTACTGGAACGGAGAAGGGACGTGCATCGAAACGATAACTCACTTTCTTGGTCATATCTTTGTAACTGCACTCCAGATTGAACGCTCGACAGTTTCCACAGACAGGAGTAAAGCCATCGCATCGTATCTTTTTTCGACGGCACAGATCACTAAATAGGGGATCATGCTCTTTTGGTTAGTTCTTTCGGCTGGTGGAAGAAGGGGCAAAAAGCCGCCGGTTTTCTCGGAATCCGTCATAAAGAGAGACCCTTACCATGCACGACTCACACGCTGCCTCTTATTCGCAGCTTCTTCGCCACTGCTATTGAACATCTTGTGATTGTCAATGTTCTGAATCACTGGGGATCCTGGAAGAAACGGGATCACTGCACACAAGCCAGAAACTAGCGTTGTGCTGCGACCTGCAGCCAGATCGGTCGGAGTTTCATCTAATTTTCGACTCACGGAATTTCTTGTTTCCGAGGAGATATCGACCACATGGCATCTCTCAAAGGACGGCAGCTTTTTGTTGGTGTCATGCATGTAAAAAATGATTTGGAAAGCTCAGTGAATGGCTTTTTATGTTAGGTTTCCTTTGCACAAACTGGAGACAAAGACAATTTCAATAAATGCGAAAGAGTTTATCATTACCAGTATGCTTCATACAATCACCACATACTTACACCGTAGGACACGTCCTCGGGTTGTCGTCAGGATTGACCCATTCTTGCCGATTAAGCCCCCGGTCCTCGGAATGAAGATGGGAAAAACCTTCCACCATGTCATGAGAATCTGAATTAATAACGCTTTGAAATACAAGAACTTTTTATCAAAAACCTTGGCAATGAATACCCTTGCTGTTGAAGCCACGCAACGTGGGCCTTGTAGCATCTACTGAACCGGAATGCATCAATAAAAGATCTTGTTATTCAAATCATTATGACTTACCACAATGTTTGCGGCATGAACTTGGTCTGACTGGCTTCTTTTCTTGATGGAAAAGACCTTACGCACAAAGGGGAATGAAACTACATAACGGATCAGACCTCCCATACAACGACAGCTAAACCGAGAATAGAGAAAAGCTTTGGTAATTACTCCAGGGCACAACATATTCCGATCAGCCTTTTCGCACGGCTTCTTGTGTGCGGTCCCCACTTCGTCAACATAAGTAGTCTACGACGTTGTGCTCGCACGTGTTATCCCAACAGAAGCTGTTGCAGTTGTTCTTATATCTTCCTTTACGGAACGAAATCACTGCATTTTAACCTCAAATATAGAATATCGGCCACGTTTCTAAACCTGCCGACCGAAAAAGCACAAGAAATTAATGCGGGGTTCCATGCAATGTGCGAATAGCAGACGCACCAGTCGTATGAGCTGCAAATATGGCGGTATCCATAACGGGATTGTCAAACAAGCGGCGCATTTGACTGCTTCGGATGACGGTAAAAACAACATGTAGGCAATTCACAAGCTGATTCGAAGAACGGGCAGAGCAAAGAGTAGTTCTAGACGGCGGCAATCCATTCTGCAGATCTTATCGCATGGCGTTGAAAGGCATCAAAAGAGAATCCTACTGGACTGTGACGAAGGACATAACAGAACTTTTTTTTGCTAAGCTGTCCAGATTTTTGTTACACATGTGTTCATGCAAATATTTTTTAATCCATTACGCTTCTTTCGCATAAGTCTACTATGTATAGACAGTCTTTGCCGAATTTTTCTTTTGGTCCTGTAGCGTACATATTGAATGCGGAGGTGTCTATATTATAACATAAGACAACCGTGATTTCTAAAGATAATCGCTGGAATCTGAAGAAAAATAGATTTGACACAACTCCGGAGTCATATTTTGACAATTTATTTACATTCCAGCGGTCTCAGAATGGCTGTGAGCATGCACACTATTGCCTATTCATAATATTGTAAACTCGAATATTTTTGATAAGAAAGGCGCCTAGGTACACCGCAAAGACCCTGATAAAGTGTGTAAGAAGCGTAAAAGTGACCTTCTTTGCTGGCTAACAACTATGATCAGGAGGGGCATGAACCCATCATTCATACGTAGCGGTAGATACTCTGTCAAATGATATACTAATTAAATAAATGAACAAAGGAAGCACTCCGCAGACTTTCGACCTTACAAGTTGGAGAACCCTGTAATTGTCAGCGTAGTTCTTCTACTTCAGTCTCTCGTCCTTTTTTTCCCTGTGCACCCACAGAAAGACTTTGCGACCAATATCCGCCATATGTTCTACACCGTTCGTTAGATTACAACAATTGGCAAGAACATACGAGAACTATACAGCAAAATCGAAATAAACAAAGCATTTGCTACTAACTGGCCTCGTCGCCTGTATTTAGTACGATTACATGTAGATTGAATGCAATAAGCAGATTTTGACCAAAAGTAAAGCTCTTCATATAATAAAAAATGATTCGAGATTTGATATGAAATTTGCAGCAACAGTTTGCGTAAAAGAATGAAATATTTTGTATTAAGAAACTTTTTATTGAGCGAAAAAAGAGAAAGCTAATTATTGTTTATCCCGTCCCGTCGTCAATAAACGTTCGTTTTGATCTACCAGGTTTGCAGTCTTTTCAGCAAATTGCAATGCCAAAACCTGAAGTCGTGTGGGTTCTACTCGGTGTAATACAACCGATTGTGACACCTGGTCCAAAGAGGCGGCTAACTCTTCGTTCCAAATGAGCTTGGCCACAATGGCAGTTACGCGAGCAACAGGCAAATCAAACATGGATGCAAGTTGTGACAAGGACAGGGTCGAATAGTATGCTGCATAGGTGAAAAGGTATGTGCGCAGACCTTCCTCTTGGATCTTGTGTACAAGCATATCTTTGATTTCTTGGGTTTCCGGTATCAGGTTCCAGATGTTGATGGCAAGAATGTAGTCACGTGCTCGCTCCCATTCACCGGATGCCAGCGCCTTGGCAGCGCTCATGATGTGATCACGCGTGTTCTCTGGCGGTCCAGCAAATGCTTGACGTTCGTTATAATCCAACAGTCGCCGGAACGGCCGCGAAATAGCCTTCTTGTTGTTGGGACCCGCTTGGGCCTGTGCAGGAATTTCCAAAAGCATGGAGCATGTCAAGAAGACGCACTCTAATAGTTCAAGATTGATGTGCATGTGGAATGGAAGTTGACGCTGACGTTCAAGCTGTTCTAATTCCGGAGTCATCTGTTGGCCATATCGTGCCTGCACACCTTGACCCAAAAGCTCCTTCACACGTCCTGAGCCTTGAATTTCTTGAAGGCAAGCGTGTGCTTCCTTGATCAAACCATCACGGAAGGCACAGAGACCAATCTGAACCACCGTACGGTTGTACAAAATCTGGGTAGATATGTCGGCTTGATGGATTGACTCCTGTAAGTGGGACATGAGCAACATGTCACGGGCCCTGTGGAACTGTCGGTGAAGTGCGTAATGGTAGATATGACACAGCATAGCACGAGTACGGAGTACAGAAATGTCTTGCTTGTAAAGATATGTACAAAGCTGATGGATCAACTGGGATGGCTCATCCGTCGTGATGATCTTTGATGTGATATAATCGGGCAGAAGCGACTTTGCAATCTTTTCAATCGACTGAATAACTTGCTCCGGCTGAGATAACATCATTAGCACACATGATAAAAAAAAAGCTTCTATAAAATTCAGCATACCTTATAGTAGAGATGCTCTAGGCGACGGATAATGATGCGAGGCAGTGCTTCTTTCATGTCATGTCTTTCCAGGTAGGCCTGAGTGCGTACGAGTACTGCATACAGAGATGGTTCATCGCGAAGTCGATCAATGTAGTCGGTTGTGTGAGGATCAATGCTCTGCAGAGATTTTGTGAACTCATCGTCAAGGCGCTCCACTAAGCTGATGATTGAACCGCGAATGTTGCAAGTCTCGCCCTTGGCCGGTACGATGTCCTTGTCATCATAATCCAGCTCTTCAGCATCTTCACGAATGACGTATTCTGGGCTCTCTTCCACAATTTGTAACAGCAAGTTGACTTCCTTCTCTACTTTCTTCCAGACGTCAATCTGCATATGTTCGACCATACTTAAATTGATGTCGAAGCGAGACGGAATGAGGGCCAAAAGAACAAGAATACGCTGGAACGCCGATCTGGCGTTCTGCAAGAGAGTTTCCAAAATGGCTATCTGTTCATCGCGATCGGTGTTCTTTAATAATAACAAAAACCGCATTATATTAGTAAGTGGCCAGCAAAACGGTGATAGCATCAAACTTGTTACCTTTTTGCCTCGTGCTTCAAGAACTTCTCTCAGACGAGCAAACAAGTTTTCGGGAGTAATGACCGTAACGGATTTACCGCCCTTGCCGACCGAAGTGAAACCCTCCAATTCTCTGTCAGTTGGCGCGGCAGCTGCTTCAGTTTTAAGCAAGGTCTTTTTGGGCTGAGCAGTCGGAGCAAGCGTCTTTGGCTCTTCCTCTTCTTGCATGAAGCTCTCTGGATCCTAGTATAAAACGCAATAAGCATCCGGAAGAATAATATACCGATATCTCAACTATATGTATGTACCTTCTTGTACAAGGCCAAGGGACCCTCGTACTGCTTGCTGACCTTCTTGATCTTTTGTCTCATGGCATTCAATGCCTTGGCGTTGCCGGCGCTCATTTTCTTTTTGGCTGATTTTTCTTTCTGAACTGTATCCTGCAATGCATTTTCGAGGTCGGCAATAAGCTTAATGTAAGCCTTGGGAATAGGAATCTTGTCAAAGCCGGTGGTCGCTTTAGCGACAGCAACGCTCAACTTGTCGAATTCTGTGAAATAATTTCCGTGTAAATATCACACTCATAACAACAATGCCCAGAAGCCCTGTTTTTTTACCGGACGAAATGAGCCCCCAATCATTGTTTTTTTGTCCATTTTCGATCGCTTTGAACGAATTTTGCATGTCTTCGATGCGCTTATCCTTTTGCGACTTGATTTGTCGACGACGTCCCACTTCCTCATCAGACGATTCCTCCGATTCACTGCCGGCACTTTTCAAAAATCGGGATCTTTTCGGTTGTTCTTCTTGTACTTGTTCCTCCTCGGAGGATTCCTCTTCTTCCTCAGAAGACAACTCCTCATCAGAAATGAAGGACTCGTTGTCGGACGACTCGGTTTCAGATTCGCTGTCAGATGCGGAACGGAAGAATCGGGACATGGTAATGTAGTAGTAAGGGTTAAAGAAAGGTCCTCACGATCCGCTATAATCCGCGTTTGCTAAACTCGGGGAACGCCACTTCAAACAAAAAATTTTGGTCGGAGTTTGGCACATTCCTTTTCAATGCAAGCATCGTTTCCTTTAGACGTTTATTCTTCATCGATGACATGGATGAGTCTGCACTCGAGCGACGACGTATAAAACCAATTAACTTTGTACCTAGCACAGCCAAAACACAATCGCTTTCTCAGCCTTCAAAACAAAAGAGTACTAGCAGTGGCGACGATGTAGCTAGCCTGTACAAGTCTATTGTCAGTTCTCCTCCTTCGTCAAAATCAAGCATCGGTAATGCTGCAGCACAAAAAGACTCGTCCGCTGCCTTAGACCCAGATAAGACGATTTACTGCGAAAAATGCAATATGCACATTCCACAAGACGATCTGCAACGACACATTCGCGGAACAGCGCACATGGTCAGTTCTGATTTCCCCACACCGACGGATTTCTTGACATTGAACGGATCCAACATTGGGTTCCGGATGCTTCAATCCCAAGGTTGGAAATACGAGGAAGGGTTAGGCGCTAGTGGTCAGGGACGACGACATCCGATTGCCACTTCGCTGAAGCACGATCGGTTGGGATTGGGCCACAGCAACTCGCCTCGCAAACGGGTCACGCACTCTTGGCAAGAGACAGAACAGTACTATCTGAAGAGACAAGGGAAAAGTGCGACTACCAAAATTCAATATATGCCTTCCGGCAAGGAACTTGCACGAAAAGCACGCAAAGAATCCAGGCAGCGAGTAGCCATGCTGCGTTATCTGAACGAAGTTTAGATGATACTCCTTGCAACAAAATCGACTCTTTTCGTCACGAAGCTCGTTCCGTACAGTTCGCAAAACGACCGGTTTTTGGCTGGACCACTGTCGCTGTCGCTGTGTCGCACTGTTTGCATCCTTGTTTCTACTCTAATTTTATCAAATCCGCATCCAACATCCGGAAAGTGCCTATGATACCACAATAAACTCGGCACGCCGCTGTAGATTTACACCTGCAATCGTTCACCAACAAATAAACCTTTTTTGTTTTTGGTATCTCCTTTTAATTCGATCACTAGTTTCTTTATACTACGCGCTTCACTTCAAAGAATCGCTTGAGATATATGACTTGCCAAAAACAGACGGCAGCCAAGAGAGCTAACTGTCCCAGGGACCACCATTTGACACGTGAATTGGTGCTTTCAGCAGCTGAAAAAGAGGAGGCATTAGCTATAACTTCGTCCTCCGAAATATATGTATACGACACATACTATCTCTGTGCTGTCTCTCACGAATGACAATGTATTCTTGTTCTGCCTTGATTGCAAAAATACTATCAGCCAGTTCCTGGATCTCTCGTTCAATTGGATCAATGGTTTCTGAAATTATTTCTTAATTAGGCACTTGTAATCTTCTGTTGAACCAAATGCTCTCTCACCTTGGGTTGACTTGATGATCTTCTGCATATCATGGACGTTAAAGCTGACTGACTTGGCGGTAACCGAAGACATTTGATTTCCAAAGCAATAGGTGTGTCGACCTGCCATGCTGGCTTCAATAACGTGTGTTCCAGAAGACTCTTTGGCAGTGCTCTTGATCAACCGGTCTTGAGGGTCCGTGATCTACCAAAGCCAAGCGCGCGCGGATGAGTGTGCTATTGTTAAACTTATCAAAACTTTTGTATTTACCCAAAAGTCAATATCAAGATTGCCACCTTCGCCAACCTACATCAGAAGTCAATTGAATCAGTCCTCATAATGTTTAATGAGGCAGGAGCATTTACCTGGAAAGTCACCGTCATCTTGTCACCAACCGCGAGGTCTTCAAAGAAACATTCTTTGCCATGGGGAGGAATGTCGACATTAATACTTGTTACGGTTTGAAATACAACAAACAACACAGCGACCGAAAACCACAACATCGACCGCATCGTGATTGTGCCTTCTCTTTTGAAGAAGTTCGCGTTGGTCTTTTTTGGTTGGCGGGTGCTGTGTATTTAGACGTCCGATTTTCCAATGCGATCAATGGCCGTACTTGGAGCGTTTATCCAGCAACAGCATTAGGGTCTGAAAGGGTATTATAAACAACATGAGAAATTGTAGAGGTATATGTTCATCGTCAGAATGGTCAACGTATATATTGTTGGTTGCGGACTGCTATGTACGTATGGAACCCACTGAGGCATGGAAGATTCATGGATTCGATGTAATTATCGTAGAAGAAATGCAATACGTACATGCTCCTCGTAGACTGCTTTTACAAAGAACAACAATGTTTCTACATGTAATAGCGGCCAGGAGAATTGCGTTCCTGGAAATAAATGTCTTTGTTTGACTTGGGCGAGCAAGTTCGGTAACTTGACCTGACTCTCATCCAATCGACCAGGGTTTATAGCGCTGCTAAGAGCCCAATCGCATGGACGCTATAACTGTCCACCCTATGAAAATAAAGCGTATGATTATGCTGAGCTTCTCTGTCTGTCTGTAAAAGTGAATAGACGAAAAATTTGAAGCCAGCACACGCCTTTTCAGAAACCACCTTTAGAGTAATATGGCGTCCCGTCTACTGCATGCCGCATCAAAGAGAGGCTTACTGCCCACGTCATTGGCTCACCAACATTCTGTTACCAAATTACCCCGTGTCCTGAAAAGGACAGAAGCTACAGTGAGCCCTGCTGCAGAGGTCCCCCGGTCGTTCAAAAAATAGAAAACAAAAGTCCAGTCTGACAAGTCAAGCTCACGCTGTCGACATTTCATTAGGGATTCGCCAACAACGCAAGCACCAAGTTCCCGACGATCGTACAAGAGTATTCGAAATCGTCACCTGGCCTATGCAAAATCTCGACGTTACCAAACGGCATTCGGGTAGCTTCGGAGAATACTCCCGGTCACTTTAGCGCAGTGGGTGTTTACGTCGATGTTGGTAGCCGATACGAGACCGAAAAAACGAGAGGCTTTAGTCATATTCTGGACCGACTTGCGTTCAAGGCAAGGATTGATTGAAACAGACACGACAGACTGAACATTTCTTTCTCGCTAACCCACCAGGATACATAATGCACAGAGTACAGCGAATCGTAGTGCTGACGAGGTGGTAGCAGAGCTAGAATCGCTGGGAGGAAATATCATGTGCTCTTCCTCGAGAGAATGTATCATGTACCAATCCGCTATCTTCTCGCAAGACCTTGATCGAGTCTTGTCATTGTTTTCGGACGTCACTTTGCGACCCAACATTGAACCCTTGGAGGTGGACGAACAACGGCAGACAGCGCTGTATGAGATCCAGGAGATTTGGTCCAAGCCCGAAATGATACTTCCAGAGATTTTGCATACGGTGGCCTATGAGGGCAACACACTCGGCAATCCACTTTTATGCCCGCCTGAGAATCTTGCCACCATGACGCCCGAGTCGATAAAGGAGTTTATGAAGACTTGGTACAGACCGGAACGAATGGTGATTGCTGCATGTGGTGCTGAACACGACGAGGTACTGGAGCTCGCATACCGCTACTTTGGCCAGGTTCCGGCGTCAGCGGAGCCTCTGGATTCGGTAGCAACACATGCCGAAGCCCTCAAGCGCCAGGCTGAACGAGCAGAAAAAAGCGCTGAGAAACAACCTTCGCTGATCAAGTCACTCTTTGGAGGATCTTCTTCGTCATCCTACCCGCAATCGGCATATGAGCTTGCCACGGAACCGGCGCGGTATACGGGTGGCACCAGTTTCCTGGAAGCAGACTCGCCTTTTACGCACATTTATGTTGCCTTTGAAGGACTGTCGATCAACGATCCTGATATCTATGCTTTGGCGACACTGCAAATCCTGCTTGGTGGAGGCGGATCGTTCTCTGCTGGTGGACCGGGCAAGGGCATGTATTCACGTCTGTTCACCAACGTGCTTAATCAACACTATTGGGTCGAGTCTTGCCAGGCATTTAATCATTGTTACACCGACTCTGGATTGTTTGGCATTGCGGGATCATGTCGACCTGAATACGCCAACGCGCTGCTTGAAGTGATCTGTCGCGAGCTGGACCTCGTCTCACGCAGCGATGTGAAACATTTGGCAGTTAATGAACAGGAACTGAACCGGGCCAAGAACCAGTTGAAGAGTTCTTTGCTAATGAACCTGGAAAGTCGTATGGTGCAGCTAGAAGACCTTGGTCGGCAAGTCCAAGTACATGGTAAAAAGACGGGAATTGATGAAATGATGGAACACATCGATCGGGTGGATCTCGAAGAACTGCGACGTGTAGCCGCTCGTATTGTACGGGGCGCTGTGAGTCTCACAAGTGGTGGTTCTGGGAAGGCTACGGTCGTTGCTCAAGGCCATTTGCATGGTCTCACGAATGTGAATAAGGTGATTGAAAAGTACGGTCTTGGCAGTGGTCAATAATTAGGAGTATCATGCTTTCGCAAAAACGCATTGTACATACAATATATTAACATATCTACTGCTCCTTCGTCACATATCCAGCAACCCCTCACTTCCTTATTGTTAATTGATCACTTTAAGGAAACCATGATTTATTTCTCTTTCCGGAATTCGACTTCGATACCTGCAATGCCCACAGGCTCACCCGCCTTTTACAGAGCCATAAAAGTTAGACAAGACTCCACTATACACATTTCCGTCCGTTCACTATTTTACCTTTTCATCGTATTCGGCCCATTCACCTTCGGACAAGTCGATGTCTTCAAACGTGGTTTCAGACTCGACGCCCTCAGCGAGCCATGGGTCCTTCCGAAAAGGTGAGAGATTCAGTCGGCATATCACTTAGCAGTACCTTGTAATGTTTCTTACTCTGGGTGAAAAGTCCACCAACTCAAGACCTCGGCAGTCAAATACAGCAATCTTTTGGAATTTGCCGCTATTAGTGTATGCTTGAACTGGAAAGCTCGTGTCAAACTCTGTCGCGTATATGAATACATGAGCCCTCCATCCCACGTGTCGTTAATTCGTGAATCCCAGCCCAACTTACGAGCAGATGATTCACGCTTGCAGAACTTGCAGCGCATCACCAGGTTGGCTGAACCTCTTGAGCCACTCATTTCTGCCGTATCCTAAAGAAGTCGAAATTCACGCGTCTACTGACAGGCCGAAGCGCACAGTGGTCCTTTCCGACTTACATGTTGATTAAACGAGATCCAGTTTTCGTCAGTTTCACGGCAACTACCGCATTGGATCTACGCGCACCAAAGCGTTCAATGTCGCGTTCGTTCATTCACGATGTGTTCTTCTTTACCGACCTTGAAATGCCACTCATAGTCTGAGGCAGGTCTCAAATTCGTCACGTTCTCGAGATCGGCTTTCAGATAAAGACCGAGTTTCTTAAGCACTACAGAATGAGCCACCTCGAAAGGAAGCTGTCAGACTCCATTACTTACGACCATTTTTGACGTCGTCGAAGGGAGAGTGCTGCACCAAGCCGTGTTACAAGTCCGAACACCTTCCAGATCACAGCATCTCCGAGCGAGAAACCGTATATCACGTTATCCATGGATTCACCGGGGTGTTGCAACTGATATGACGACAATATGAGGCTCGTAAGTCTTGCATCAGAGTGACCTATCACGCTCAATACATAAGGACAGCAGACACGGCAGACTAGAATTTGTCGTCTTCAGCTTATCTTACTCTCATAATGATGAATACAGCAGCGAACTATGCGCAAGCCAAAATAGGCGCGCATCCGACCGCGGCGTCCAACCAAGACCAGCAACGAACGCGGGACGAGCAGATGATGGCGTGTGTGTGGCTCGGTAAAGAGAAGGTGGAAATGCGAGAAGTGCCCGTTCCGGACGTGACGGATCCAGAGGATGCCATTATTCGTATCACGGGGACGACTGTTTGCGGATCCGATCTGCACTTGTACCATGGTGAAATCATGCAGCTCAAATCAGGCGATATCCTGGGCCACGAAATGATGGGCATCGTGGAGAAAGTGGGTGACCGAGTGACTGCAGTCAAGCCCGGCGATCGTGTGGTGGCATCCTTTAATATCGCGTGCGGTCGATGCGAGTATTGCCGCAAAAAGGAGTACACGGCTTGTGATGCAACCAACGATAGCTCTTTGCAAGAAAAGCTGTACGGTCAACGTATTGCAGGTATCTTGGGTTATTCGCATTTCGTTGGTGGATTCGCTGGTAAAAACTTTTCGAGCATGATTGCGAAATTCACAATACTTATGACTCTCTTTTTATACAGGCGGTCAGGCTGAATATGGTCGCATGCCTTTTGCCAACACAAACTTGTACAAAGTGCCGGAAGACCTTCCAGACGAAAAGGCCCTGTTCTTGTCTGACATCATCCCGACTTCGTACCACGCTGTATGGGATTCAGGCGCCAAAGAGGGTGAAGTCGTTGGCGTCTGGGGTTTGGGCCCCATAGGACTGCTTACAGTACAATGGTTGCGAAAGGTTTTCAAGGCTAGCCGTATCATTGTTGTTGACGACGTACCGGCACGACTTCATCTAGCTCAAGCTCAATGGAACGCAGAGCCTATTAATTTTAGCGAAGAACAAGACGTAACCAAGAAAATTCAAGAACTTGTGCCTGGTACGTATTTTTATGTTTTCTGAGGCATCATACATCATGTCGCACTGACTTTTTTGTTGCGCGATCTCGTTAGGCGGTCTTGATCGGGCAATTGACTGTGCCGGATTCCGTTATGCAAAGTCGTTCCTGCACAAGGTCGAGCGCGCACTTGCGCTAGAGACCGATACTTCTGAAGTAGTCAATGAATGCCTTCGGAGCGTCAAAAAGTATGGCACAGTTGCTCTCATTGCCGATTATGCAGCCTATGCAAATCATTTCCTCATTGGCGCAGTCATGGAGAAAGGTATGGAGCGATAGCGCGTCCAAAGTCATCTGTGGATTTACGCAAGAGGCGCTCTTGTCTAGGTATTCGCTTGATTGGATGCGGCCAAGCTCCCATTCAACGGCACTGGGACACTTGCGTAAAGCACATTCGAAGTGGTGAGGTAGGCAGAAGAGACTACTGACCTTTTTCTCGCTGGTGCAAACTAACAATGACTGTGTGGCCCAGTTTGATCCCACCGTTATATTGACGCACCGATTCGGTTTGGGAAGCCTACCGGATGTCTATCGACGATTCGATAACAAGGAGGACGGCATGATCAAAGTCTTCATTGAGACCAAGTTCAGCAACAAGCCCACGGAAGGAACACCAATGCTTAATGATTAAGTTTTACTGTTTTTTATTTGCGAATAAGCGTTCTTTAGCTTCTGCTGAGACGTATTTCTGCTGGATCAATGCCATGGGGTTTTGGCTTGTGTTGGGTGAAAAAATACCAACTCCGTCCAATAGGGGCTTCAAGCGGCCGAGTTGCTTTTGGTTTTGCTGACTGAGAAAGTGATCTCTCATGTCTCGACTGAATTGGATCTTTGCCTTTGTGAGTTTCCTCTGCATCTCTCCAATTGTCTCGGTCAACGATCGTCATCTGAAGCAGCAACTACATGTACTAGCACGCTTTGCTTGAGATCGGGGTTGGAGCAACCTTGATCTTGTCGCCTCATACCTTTGAAAGTGCCTTGCCGCTTGCAGATAACACGGCTGTTCTACTGGCCAGAGGTTATGGTGCTGCAGTTCTTGCACCAGGTGTTGCAGGCATGATGAGCTTTAACCTGCCAGACATGCTTCCTTGCAAGCGTGCATTAGGTAATACCCTAAGTATTTTGTCATCAAAAAAGGAAGTAGTGCTCACTGATGCACTCGAACTTAGCTGTCAGTTTCATGATCTTCCACGCATTATTAGCCTTTTTGTTCTTCCAAGGAGGTAAAGAGGAGACGTTACCGCGTCCAATTGCCAATGCGATAATGGGTCTGCATCTTGGTGTGCTGGCGGTGTTTTACCTTTGGTTCAAAGTGTCCGAAGGCCAAGTCAAGAACTTTACGAAACAGCAACAAGGAACAAACAAGAGTCATTGATATCTCCAATTGTACAGAATAGCCATGCTTCCTTTCTATTTCTTTAACTTTTAACGTTTGTAGATAGAATATAACTCTTGTGTGTCACGGGACAATGTAATCGGAATGATCTTGTTACTGTCGCGGATATGATCCCGAGATCCTAAGTGAATCATGTACACCAATAAGAGCAAGACTGCATCAATGCTTACTACCAAAACACTGAACAGACAGTATACTGTAACCAGCCAATGTCGTAGTGGTGTTTGCCTTATTCTGTAACAAGTATCTTTTGTCCGTGCACTGCGGAAATCATTTTTTCCATTGGTGATCGCGCCGGAAAATTATTAGCTCCGATACAAAATGAGTCACAAAAATGCGACAGCGCACACTTAGAAAGAAAGGAACAAGGAACTGCTTCTTCCCCACTTGCATTCCGTAGTCCGGCATGGAAGATCTCGTTCCGATTTTCGTGAAAATCGGTCTTTCGGAGCAGAAGGCCAAGGATACTGCCAAGAACAAGAAGCTCGCCCCCAACCTTGAGGCTGTCATCAATGAAGCCAATGTACGCGATTCCGGTTGCGACAAGGAGATCGGCAATCTCTTGTATCAGCTCGCATCTACCATTACCAGGGACGCTCTCCCTCAGCGATCGTATATTGTGAATAAGATAATGAAGGGCGATCTAAAGACGGCAGACCAAGTTTCAGGTACTTAGAAAAGGCGGTTGGAGAGAAAGCTAAGGTGCAGTGATACTCATTTGCATCTCGTTTCTCACTTACTAGCTGCTATCAAGTATACAGAGGATTGTCAAGCACCTATTCAGGAAGAACAGTTCAATGAAGCCACCGGTGTAGGCGTTGTTGTTACTCCTGAGCAGATCAAAGCTGCCGTGGCAAAGTATATTGAAAGCAACAAGGACACGATTGTCAATGAGCGATACCGGACATTGGGTCCTTCTTTGGCCAACGCCCGGAAGCTTCCAGAGTTACGCTGGGCTGATGGTGTTGCGGTAAAGAATGAAGTAGAGGCCCAATATTTGGCACTCCTTGGTCCGAAGGATGAGCGGGACGCACCTCAAAAGAAGAAGAAGAAGGATAACAAAGAGAAGCAGGAGACAGCCAAGAATGCGGCTGCTGCCGCTGAGGAAAAGCCTGTGAACTTGACAAACATGTTCTTTGAAGGCGAGTTGGCTAAACTCCACAAGCCGGGAGGCAACAAACAGATCAAGCCAGAATTGATGGAGCAGCATCTGAAGGCGACGGGTGGAAAAGTGGTGACGCGATTCCCACCGGAGCCGAACGGTTATCTCCACATTGGTCACGCAAAGGCTATCAATGTCAATTTCGGTTACGCAAAGGCTCACAATGGCATTTGCTATCTCCGGTACGACGATACGAATCCGGAAGCGGAGGAAGAAAAGTATTTCGTGTCCATCTTGGAAACGGTCGAATGGCTCGGTTTCAAGCCTTACAAGGTCACCTACTCGAGTGATTATTTCCATGAGTTGTATGATCTTGCAGTCAAGTTGATCAAGAAGGGCTTAGCTTACACTTGCCAGTGTACTGCGGAAGAGATTCATGCTCACCGTGGCGGAGATAACGGCGGTCCTCGTACGGCATGCGTTCACCGGGATCGGCCTATCGAAGAAACGCTTGACCAGTTCCAAAAGATGAAGGAAGGACGGTACAAGGAAGGCGAAATCACACTTCGCATGAAGATGGATCTTGAAAATGGAAACCCGCAGTTCTGGGACTTGATTGCTTATCGAGTCATGTACACACCCCATCACAGAACCGGATCCGAGTGGTGTATTTACCCTACCTACGATTTCACGCACTGCTTGGTCGATTCATTCGAGAACATCACCCATTCTCTGTGCACAACTGAATTTAGACAATCACGAGAAAGTTACTATTGGTTAGTGGATGCTGTGGAGGTTTACAAACCTGTGCAGTGGGAATACGGTCGATTGAATGTCACTGGTACCATCATGTCCAAGCGGAAGATCCTGAAACTTGTCAATCACAACTACGTTAGCGGATGGTAAGATCGAGGGAAAACTGTCAGTGTAAAACGATTGTGCTAACAATGGCGGTGGAACTGCCTTTTGCAGGGACGATCCCAGACTGTATACGCTTGTTGGTATCAGACGAAGAGGTGTTCCCCCAGAAGCTATCAACAATTTCGTCCTGGAATTGGGCGTCACGACAGCACAGAGCACGATCGACGTCTCGCGCTTCGAGGCCAAAGTTAGAGACTACTTGGACAAGACCGTGCCGCGGACAATGGTTGTCATGGACCCTCTAAAGATTACGCTAGAAAACGTTCCGGATGACTTTGTTGAGTGGACAATGGTACCAAACATGCCACGCAAGCCCGAAATGGGAGAGCACAAGGCACCGTTTACCAAGGTGATCTATATCGATTCCTCGGATTTCCGTGAGCAAGATTCCAAGGATTACTACCGACTGGCTCCTGGCAAGACGGTGGGTTTGCTGCACGTGAAGTATCCAATTCGTTGTGTCGATGTAAAGAAAGACGAGAACGGCAAGATAACTGAGGTCGTGTGCCATTATGAAAATGAGGGAGAGTTCAAGAAGCCCAAGACATACATTCACTGGGTTGCAGAAGCTCCTCAGTACGGCTCCCCTGTGAAGCTGGACGAAGTGCGCTTGTACGAACCACTTTTCCACCATTCCAACCCTGACGATGCTCCTGGCGGTTTCCTGAACGACCTCAACAAGGACTCATTAAAGATTGTTAAGACAGCCTTGGCTACGACTTGCATCTATGACCAGATTGCTGATTGGGCCAAGAAGACGGGAGCCAAGAACAAGGAAAGCATGCGATGGCAGTTTGTACGAACAGGCTACTTCTGTCTGGACTATGACACGGAACTGGATATCGACAAGGTGTCCACGGGTCAAGTCAAGGAAGGCCTGAAACGAATCGTCGTCAACCGAACCGTGACGCTTAAAGAAGACGCCGGCAAAGCATAAGAGTTCAATTATTCCATAATCTTTCTCCCTGCATGATTACAGACAATACATTAATATACAGTTCATTCATAATTATGTGTGAACTTTTCAAGTCATTACATATTATGTCCACAGATTAAATGCTTGAACGGCTTTTTGTTTCTATTGACATCCTGACTTTCATCCCACCTCTATTTGCACGCGCTTATATCATTGTTTCCTGTTCTGTTAAAAGAATCAAGCACAATACTCCAAAATTGGGCATATCGCATCATGTGAATCAACACTGCAAAGCTATCTTGCACCTGTATACATGTAAAAAGTATGCATTCATGTGTGTTCCGCAATATATATGTTGGACTAGCGTGAAAATAACAACTCATTCGATCTCAGTTTCTTGCTACGAATCGCAGTCGTTTCTCATAATAATCGACAAGCTAGATAGAACGCATGTCTGTTAGATCACAAGTAACTATTTCGCAGAAGTAGAGTATCTATGTACTTACTAGGCGCGGACATTTGTTTCGGATCAACCTGTTAGGATGCATAGACATGACGCCATTTTTCCTAACGTAATCTTAGTATCCTAGCAAAAACCCCGTTGTCAAGTTCTTCTTTTGGCCACTCACCATTCCACTACAGCGTACAAATGACTTCGTTCTTCATCATCAAAATCACTTGGTTCTTCATTATCAGGACGACGAATAACTGCTCTGACGGCCGTCACTCCTTTCTCCCAATCGATTGACTCGTCAGCCGGGAAACGGGGATCGAATATGATATCGTCGGGTGAAAGCCGAGACAGCGCTTTCTGCGTCAATGCTATTGGCTCTTTTTCTGTGGTGGGCTTGCGAGAAGATTCTGCATGCATATCCATGTCTTCTGCTAATTCGTCCACATCCACTTCTTCCATCTCAAAGTCAACAGTTCGCATCTTCTCCGTTTCCTCGACTACAGACTTTACCGTCAAAGAATCTGACAGTTTGCGAAAACTCCCTACTCGACGACTTCGCTTCAGATCGGTTCCTTCTTCTTGCTGCGACAGGCGACGCTTCGCTCCCCGAGTAGAGACCAACACTTCTTCGTCTTTATCGACTCCCTGTTCTTGCTCATCCGAATCTGTCGAGCTTGGAGCATATGAGCTCTCCTCAGCTGACTCATTCCTTTCCGTGACTTTTCCCTCATCCGATGATTTTATAGATGTTGTTTGATCCTTGGAGTCTGCAGACGTCTCTCGGAGTACCTTTGGGTCGCTGTCTGAGCTTGCTGGTGAAACCTCCTTCTGTTTCCTCGACGCAGTCTCGGTAACGGTTTCTGAAACGACTTCATTTTCAGGAGACTCCATCAGCTCCTCCGCGTTCTTCTCGATAGCCTCCTGAACCGATTCTTGAGTCACAGGCTCAATATCCTGGGCGATTTCTTCCTCTTCTGAAGCCGATGAAGAAGAAAGCGACTTCCTCACGTCAGAGACTTCTTGCTCACTCGTCTTGCCAGCCACACTCTCTGCGCGAGTCTTCTTGTCTTTTTCTTCATGAACAGCCGATTCTGACACACGAACTGCGTTTTCTTGCTCGTTCAACTCGGATGCATCAGTGCTTGGTCGTACGACTGGCTTCTTCCTCCGGGTTTCCCTTGTTTCAGCAACCTTTTTTTCATGTTCTGCTTCTGTTCCTGAACTTCGAAGGGTGGCATGTCGCGTTGAAACGTTCTGTTTTCGTTGACGTGTCGATGCTGGTTTCAAGACTCGTCTGCGGAGACGCGCTGCTTCGCGTCCCTCACTACCGCCCTTGTCTGCCCAGTATGCTTCGAGCAATTCAGGTGCGTTTCTTATAGGAAAATTGAGTAGGCATCTGATTCAAGGCTGAATTCCTGAAATACGTCGAAACTTACACGTTCGCCTCTGATTCCCAAGTATTTTCCTCCTCGCTGTAGTCTTTCCACTTGATGAGGTACTCCAGAATGCCTCCCTATATAATTTTTGCCCTTCCGTTGTCAAGATCAAACGATCAAACACGAGTTGACGAAAAAGGAGGGGGAAAGCCAATTCTTACCCGCCGTCTTCTATGATCTCTTATAGCCTCAACTTCATATTCCTCTTCCTCAATTTCCGATGTGGATTCCCGGTAATCCTCACTGTCAGACATAGTAACTTTAAAAAACTTGTTTCACTCAATCGTGCAGCGTGGAAATGGTTTGAAAGGATGTTTTGACTTTTCATGTTCCGCTCGAATGGGCGCTGACTTGCCACTTAGGGTTGTGTGCATCAGGTACTCGATCTGAAGGCACACTTTTCGTTGAATCTGAAGGGATTGGGTGACTTCATTTATTCAACGACTTTTCTGTAGAAAGGGCAAAAGGAACAAAATTGTGTACAACGGGAGTTTACAGGCGGTTGGCATAACAATATGCCGAACTAATAACAAATGCTTGCTCGGTTACTTTTTGCTCAGGTTTAATCATCATCCAAATCATCCAAATTCTCTTCTGCAAAGAGCTCTTCTTTGACAGTTACTTTCTCGCCATCTTCCAGTGACATGTTTGCCACACCGTCAGTTATTGTCTGCTGCTGTTGATCCTTTTCATCACCACCGTCAATATCATTGTCTTGGTTCCGTTCGTAGATGGTCAGATCCATGGCATCCTCATCCTCTTCAGCCTCCATAGCCAACGACGGGTTAAAGTCAAAGAGATCTCTGCCAGACATGCCCTGGGAACGACCCGCTTTCATGCGGGTTTCCTTTGCTTTACGAGCGGCCAGTTCTTCTGCTTCCTTCTTTGCGGTACGGTTCTTCTTCCATTCGTTGAAGGTTTCCAGCGTTACCGGTGTCAAGTTTGGACCGAGTTTATGACGCTAACCAGATAGAGAAAGATGAGCCAAACTAAGCATACATGCGATAAGATACGTGTACCTACCTCTATTTCCAAGAATTCTTCCAATGAAATTTCCTGCTTCTCTTCCTCTTTCTTTGCCTGCTTAGATTTGAGAACAAACCCGGGTGGAAGAGCATGCCGGTATTTACAGTTTACTCCGCCATTAGGACACTCCCAGAACCAACCGTACTTGTTTGTTTCGATCGCTTCCAAAAAGTATTTGCACACGATATCAGTAGGTGGTTGTTTGCCTGCTTTACTCTTGACCACTTCTTCCAGCTTCTTTTGATCCCAGTTCTCCATGGTATCTATCAGATCAGGAATCAGTCAACGGCAGTTCGCGACCCAAGCAAAGGGCTGTCGTTACCGTTTGCCCGAGAATCGGTATAGAGATCCTTCTTTTGCGCCTTGCGCTCTACATTCAAGTCATGCGAAAATTTACATTTTGCACCTTTCTCGCAATGACCTGCCTTGAAATACTGGCAGAGCACGGTTTTTGGATCCGTGCCAAACGGTACCTTTTGTGGCGTCTGAACTGGTTTAAAGAGTTCAGCAAGTTCTTCTTTCCGCCGTTGTTCGGCCGCCTTCTTTTCCGCTTGGCTCTGTTTGTTCTTTGCCTTTTCCTTTTTGTTTTGGCGGTTACAAGCGAGTGCATAGAAAAGACACTTGCTCCTTTCCTACCTGATTCATGAGATTGTTCTTTGCTTGATTCTGTACTTGCTGCACGTATCGTTGAACTTTGGCCGATTTGTTCTTGTTCTTCATGCCGAAGGTTTTGTCTTCGACAATTTTTTGTGCCTTCTTCTTGTCATTCTTCGTTTGCTGCTTCTTTGGTGGCATGATGTCGCGATGGGCAACACTTCCGCTTTGCTGGAGAGGCTGTATGCACTCTCGCTTTGATTCAAAATTTGTTCCTTCGGGCTTTCAAAAATCCTTTGGCACTGCTGGCAGAACTGATTTTTCGATTTTTCCATTGAGGGTTACTGCGCGCTGCAAAATGTTCGACATTCGATGACGTTCTTCCTGCATCCGACAATACAATTTATACGCAGGACTGTACGCAAGCGTCAAGTATTCGATGCGCAGGCGAAAATATGCTTCTATTGGAATGCTGAATGGTGACGGAACACGATGCGTAGCGTGTAAATGCGATAACCATCATTACTTTCTCTCATAATACAGTATTTCCAGCCTGAACTGGCATCTTTCGCTTCTGAATGAGCTGGCGCATTTGATTTCTTGAATTAGCCGTGCGGCAATCTCGGCCAAGAGGACACGTGCAGATTGTATATGCTACTGCGGTTTAACTTGTTCCTCAGTCTTCCTGGCTTGAGAAAGCTTCTCCGTGATAACAGCTGTCCTTTCGGCCCGTGGTATCCCGGCCACAATGCAAGGTTATATTGCAACTTCAAAGTTTGTTTGGCAGCTATATTGCAGCACGGCGGACAAGCTAAAGGCAAGACGATGATATGGATAGATTCCTTTTCAACCCGACATGACGTCAGGAAAGGAGGGACTTGCATCTGTGTTGCTTAAAAGAAAACGGTCCTTGGACAGTAGCTCAATTCCAGAAAGCGACGCCATTCGTCACCGCGAGCTCATCCAAAGAGCATGAAGCAAGAGGTTGGCGAGTTAGCAACAACAGGACACAACGCTCGCTTCCCCGGCGGCAGCCGGAAACTGTAATAATGTTATTTCTGTACGACCCCCAGCTACAATTAATACGACAATGCGCTTGCTGCTCCATCTTGTTTTTTTACGCTGGTTCACAGTTGGCTGGACTCACGTCTTAGGAATTCCACACGCTTTTACAACAGTCGCCGTTTTAGTGTTTTGCATTCCTCATCAGCAGACGGAGATTGCGTTTCTGTTTTTCTCCAAAGTCAAAAGTCGTTCATTTTGTCGAATGCGTTTGTAGATCGCGCACTTTTGGTAGCAGAAGTTTTATCAGGAAAACAATCAAACTGTGTGTGTGTCTTGAACAAAGGGGAAAAAAGGTTTTCTGAAGTCTTTTTTTCGTCGCAGTTTCGACATTAGCCAACCGAGATTGCAACGAGTTGTCTCATTGCAACGTAACAGTGCTCTAATAGTGATCACACGTGCAGAATGTGTCTACTGATTGTCGAAATGCGCGTCCAAGACTTAGGACGCTGTGGGCGTGAGGGCTTAGAGAAATTTTGAGCTTGCCAGGGCGTCCATCCAATGACTTTGAATCCTTAAATTGGGGGGACATAAGGGCTTTCGGACGGGTGCCACGTCATCGTCTTTTGGTTTTGTTGCATGCGTGTGCTGGCCACGGAGTGTGCGCGAACAACGGTAACTACATTAACCTTTACTATCGAAAAAACGCATAACATTAACTCCCATTTCCAGTATTGTCCGTTTATCATTAACTACTTTTAAAGCGATGCCAGGTCCTCGGAGTATAGAGCGCCCCAAAGTTTCTTTTGAAACTGGCTCTGCTAATTTTTGCACTTTGTGATCTGGTTTCGAAAGTTCCAACTGGCAAGCTTCGTGTATGGGCCGGCGGGTGCACTGAAGCGCCAATTAAAAATGGCACTGACTAATGTCGCGCCTGCTTTGGGGGACACTCACTGAAGGAATGACACTTCAGAATCGCGCTTGGAGACTAGGTACACAAGCAGAAAGCTACTGAAACTATGTACTGACTGCTTCATTACGCAGCATTGACTACTTCACTGCAAAAAATCAGAAATTTCACCCACATTTATGCGGCTGAAATCCGTAGGACACGTATTCGATAGCATCCGTATTTCAGGCGAATATGACTTCCATCCTTTCGGAAAGTTTATAGAATGGTCAGCAGCGATTACGGAAACCGTATTTCTATCGGTGGATATAAGATAGAATAGCAGAGCTTCGCCAACAAAAATGTAATATTTAGTGGGGCTGAAACCAGACGTTTCCGCCGCTGAAATCCGGCGTAAATTCAGAGTGGCGATGGCGTTGCTAAGACAGCAAGACTGTCAGATTTTATCAGGGACAACGAGGAAATCGTAATACATAATACGGTGGCAAATGAAGATACCAATGTTGTCATGCGTGGTTGGGGTAGTCGCTTTGGTCAGATTGGCGAGAAGTATAAGGACAAGATTGAGGTGAAACGTCTTTATGCCTTCTCTATCGTGCACTGCTTGAACTGACTGATACCTTCCCCATTTAGGTTATTATCGATCCTGAGATGTATGGTGCATGGGACGAACTAATTGTCAAAGTGCTCGAGGTATGCTTGGAGGATATTCTTAGCCAAACGGAGCTGTTTTAACATTGAGTAGCTTATTGTTGAACGCCAGAAGAAACGAAGGCACCAGAAACGCCGTGCTGCGCAGATCAAGCTGCACGAGAATGAAAGCAACGTGGTTACAGAGGAGCTCCTTGCTGAGCAATCCACTTCAGCATATACATCGCGACAGGTGAGCTGGCTATATGATGCTGCGCTTCGGGTATAAGATCTTAACAAAAGAAATTTTCGATGAAGCAAACCATTACAGAAAACGTCAAGACTGCCAAGCGGCAGAAGGAAAACCACGATGAAGACGATTCGAATGACGAAGACTACGGTACGTACGTACCAAGCAGCAGCTCGTCTGGAAGTTCGACTCCACAGCCTTCCGACGCACTTTGGCTCTACCTCGTAGGCCGGGTAAGAGAAGGCATTACGTTGCCGGAAGACGCTAAGAAGGTCAGTCAGCTTACATTTCTTCTGCAACGAAGCGTACTAATAACGGCGGCGTTCAGTAGACTGTCCGCCATTTGAGCATTAGCGACGAGTTTTTGCGATACCGCGACACCGTTATCCAAGCAGCCAAAAAATTGCAGCCACTTTGGAGGACATTCAGAACTACATGGTTGATGACCATTTCGTTAGAAGTGCCCGCTCCACGAAGCTACGCGGGCTTCTTTAAATATCTGGTGATCGCTTGTTATAAGGATCTTTATTAAACTTCTGGATCTTTCTGGATA
>JSYX01000433.1:0-29631 GCA_000787465.1 Thermomucor indicae-seudaticae
GAATGTCTATGATTTTTACATCTGTTTGTAGGTATGGACAGCGCTATCAAGGGAGTGTTTGGTCGTATCCATAGACTTACTCATTGTTCAGAAAAGGGTTTTAGAAGCTGTCGAATGTCCTCAAACGAGCAGAAAATTTCGGACTTTTCTCATTCTTTTTTCGAGGTCACTGTAAATAGATTTGATAAGTAATCCAAGCTGGTCACAACACAATCTTCTTGCACACCGAAGCCTCGTCACTGTGCATCTGAACGCAGCGCAATAAGCTCTTATGCCTTTGATACTCAGAAATGTCGTTTGTTTACAAGGAACCTCGCTTAAAGCGGCCAAAGGATAAATGGCATACGATTTGCCAACGTCAAAGAGAAACAAACGCATTCTTCGTGCTTAACGACATCGTTTCAGCGGAATGAGGTATCAAGTTACCATCTATGACGGCTGTATATTCGACCTAACAACCAGGCAAGGTAACTGGGATTCTGATAACAGCTACGCGTGCGTGAAAGTTAGACTGGCGGATAATATATCACGCAAAGTTCGCGAGCCTCCATGTGGACATGTAAGCTCCACTGCTGAAAGTTATCCGCATCTTCACATGGCGTCAGGAAGTATGCTCTCCACAGCGATTAGTGAAGCACACAACTATAAGCCGACTTTCAGAGAATCGAGAGGCTTTAGATTCTACGTGCCTTAGTGAAACGGTGAGGTTTCTTGGAACGCTCTTTCGTGCGTTCATGTACGTACACCGTTTAAACTCGCAGTCGGCAGATATGCATTTGGGTTAAAGGATTTTCCATTGATTGACAGCAGCACGTTCGCGTTCATTAGCAGTAGCATAATATGCAAAGACTGGTACAACATGAAACGCGCTCTTCCTCCCATGTTTGAACGGCAAAAAGTAAACATCGTGCAATGGAGTCGGTGGTCACGGGAAAACATTTTTCCTTGGCCAGCCCTTGCAGTTGCGAATGTGTGTGCACAGAGTATGGTCAAGTGCAAACCCATATGCCAGTTTCATTTTGTTCCAATAACACTAAAGACCTGTTATGCTTCCTCTTTCTTTCTCTCAATAATAGTAAGCAGAATATATGATCTCACGCTGCGGTGGGAGAACGTTCCCAAGTGCAGGGTTCATGTAGCACCAAAATTGGTCTAGCACAGGTTGGATCTGGGAATCCGGTAGGGCAAGCCAAGAATGAAGTAAAACCGGCCGTCCGCGAAAAAAGGGAAAGGCGGATGAAACACAGAAATACATAAAATGCCTCTCATGCAGGCACACACGGCAGAGAGCAATCTTTTCTTTTATTGACTTTAAACAATGGGATTCCTGTCAAACGCTATTTCTGAAGGTATTCATGCAAGCTGTGCCCTCAGACGCACAAAACTCAATGATTATCAGCTCGCCTTGCGCACTCTGCCAAAACCGCTCCTGATCATGACCGTATCGGTACGACGGTCTACGGTACCCGCTGGGCGGCTGAAGAGATCCCAAGGTAAAGCGAACAATGGTTGCAGCAGTATGTATGAGGCGTGTGTTTTAACACCCCCTTTTCTCGGTGTAGATATTCAATGCCAGAGGTAGGTTTCGAATTTCAATTTTAAGCAGAAAGTAATTAACAATCGCATCTTTTGTATGGTCTAGGATGAAATGCCTTCAAGTAAGTGGGAGGGAGGATTTGATTCAAGCGCCAGGAATACGTATAGATCATGACCTTCTGTGATAGACGTTGCTTATCGCCTGATTAAAGACGAGCTGGCTGTGCGTGTTTCATTGTATTCCCCATGGTTACGCCTAGTTGCTCATTCTCTTTTTCGTACATAGCTGGATGGCAATCCTGCCTTGAACCTGGCCAGCTTCGTCACGACGTTTATGGAGGAAGAAGCCGAAAAGCTGATGACCGAGAACCTTTCCAAGAACTTTATTGATTACGAGGAATATCCTCAAACAGCTGAAATCTGTGTAAGTTTCGAGTTCAATGGCGTTGTAGCTACCCTTTATTGACGACATGGAATAGAATCGATGCGTCAACATGATTGCGCGACTGTTCCATGCACCCATGGACGATCCTCATCAGGAAGCCTTGGGCTGCTCGACGGTCGGCTCGTCCGAGGCCATCATCCTAGGAACATTGGCCATGAAACGGCGGTGGCAGAATGTTCGTCGCGCAAAGGGACTGCCGGCTGATAAACCAAACTTTGTCTTGGGATCCAATTGTCAGGTTGCATGGCACAAGGCTCTTTTGTACGTTTTTTTTTTCTTTTTTTTGGACTGGTCTATTAGCAAATGCCCGTGTTGATATCTTAGCGTGTTGATGCTTCTTCTTGTCATGTAGGTACCTTGAGATTGAACCAAGAGAAGTCGAATGTACCGAAGACTTGTTGTACATGGATCCCAAGAAGGCTGTAGACCTTGTTGACGAAAACACGATTGGTGTTTGTGCTATTCTTGGCTCGACGGTAAGTTTCTGACGGCAAGGCGAAGGAAACGGGCCGGGGGCGCGACTAACAGACAGACACGGTCAGTACACTGGCCACTATGAAGATGTCAAGACCCTGAATGAACTGTTGGACGCCAAATGCAAGGAAAACGGCTGGGATATTGGGATCCACGTCGACGCAGCCAGGTAACGAAAAACTCGTTTTGGCATGGGCGCCTTTGTATCTGCTGCTAAATTCTCGTTTTCGCACGACAGTGGTGGTTTCGTTGCGCCTTTCGTGGTTCCTGACCTTGAATGGTAAAAGAGAAAAAAAAACGATGGCTGGTTGCCATTGTCTCACAAGATCTTTTTTTGTTACAGGGACTTTCGGCTGAACCGAGTGGTTTCGATCAATGCATCTGGCCATAAATATGGATTGACGTACCCAGGTATTGGCTGGGCCATCTGGCGAAGCCCAAAGTATCTCCCTAGCGAGCTCATTTTCCATATCAACTACCTCGGCAATGATCAGGTAAAAACTGTCCAGTCTCTAACCCCCTCAGTGAGTTGTTCCAACGCAGGACTCATTCCCCTTCCCGTAGGCCTCCTTTACGCTCAATTTTAGCAAGGGCGCGGCCCACATCATTGCACAATACTACGTCCTGATCCGACTTGGCCGTGCAGGCTTTGAAAAGATCATGAAGAACCTGACCGCGACGGCAGACTATCTCACACAGCGGCTTGAGGCAACAGGCCGGTTCACGATTCTTAGCCAAGGTCAAGGTCGAGGCTTGCCTCTCGTCGCTTTCCGCTTGAACACGCCTCATCACTATGACGAATTCGATATCGCGGCCCGTCTGCGTGAACGTGGTTGGATTGTGCCGGCTTATACCATGGCTCCCAAGATGCAACACATGAAACTGCTCCGAGTCGTTGTTCGTGAAGACTTTTCACGGTCCCGATGTGAGGTCTTGGTTCGTGATATCGTTGCCGTCCTCAAAGCCCTTGATACCCTGGACGAAAAGGCTGTGGAGCACCACCGGTAACGTCAAGTTTTCGCCCTTGCTTATATACACCATTCTAATGACATATTCTTTTTTAGCAACCTGATCGTTGAACAGCCCCACAGTGCTAGACACAAGAACCCGGGCAACTATTCATCAAAGAAGTCTTCGGCCGACTTGCCCGACGAAGAGAAGCCCAAGAAGGCTCAAGGCATCTGCTAGTAGATGGAGAAGACAGAGCTCTCATGGAGGGCTCTTTATGGTTGCACGCATCCATGTTGGAAAATGACTATGTACAGTAAAGTAAAAAGAAAAGAAACGTATATGAAATCTACTCTTCTCGTTTGCGTTTGGTGCCGGTAGTATATTCGTCGGTCATGAACGGTGGTCGTGGAAGCGGTAATCCTTTTCGTCGTAAACATTCACGACAATACCATGGGTCAATATCCTTTTCATAAGGTTCAATCGGAGGATCTTCGCAGAGCTGGTGCACGCCCTCATTGCATTCGTCGCAAAAGAACATGTTATTCACGTCTTTTACAATTTCTGCAATACCGCAGTGTTTGCACACCGTATCGTCGTCATATGTGTCTTGTTCATAGCTATATTCTTCCGAAAGCATATCACGCCCATCATCATCGAATGAATAGTCTGCAAGCGTTATCACTCTGTCGTCTTGCTCGCTTTCGAGTTTAGGAGACTGTATCTCATGGACTGTGTTTATCACTAGATCTTGGTTACTGTAAAACAAGTAGACGGGTCGATAGTCTCTTGATGCTGAAGACGGCTCAAGACGGTTCTGGTCGTCGAACGCGATGGGTATTCCACGTATATCCGCCAGCGCCTGGAAACAGGTCACCTGAACGTGCGCATTAGAAGAAGAAACGGTCTTGTACCGGTCACTGCATGCCTTACCCGTTGCTGCGATTCGTCCGAGGATTGACCCGATAATATCCGCCAAATGGACCCTGTATTGCTTGCAATATAATCGCGCATGTAAAGACACCACTTTTGCTCGCCAAATCCGTTTGTCTGTAAGCTATCGTATCGTGTCATCAAGGCGCCCATCAAGATATAATCGGTCTTGTGCGGAAGCTCTTGCTGTTCTTCGTATTGATCACGAGCGTATTGTTCGAGTCGACTTTGGAGCAATCGCGCGAGTGCTTCATGTGGAGGACCGGTTTGCGACTCTAATAAATAAGCCGCGGTACCGTGCAACAATGTGTCGATGCGGTACAGGCGTCCCTAAACCCACAACACGAATGAATTCTAGGAAACAGAAAGGGACGGGGCGCGACCTTCCATTGTCACCTTACCTTACCTTGTGCGGATAGTAAAACCGTGAATCTCGGTATCGTGCTGCTTCTTGACCATAGCGAACGAGTTCGATCCCTTCTCGCGCCTTGTCGCGTCCATTATTAGCAACCACAGCATCCGCTGAAATTCGTAATCTTTACCTCTTCGCACATAATCTGGACATGGAGACCTATCGGCTCGCTTTTGTCTCTCGGGAATCCGGAATCCAGTCGTCGCCAATCGTCCAGGTCCCAGACAGTCTGGTCTTTCCACCACCAGCCGTCCATCTCCTCCTGATCAGCTCCACTCGTAGCAGCCAGAGACCGTTCGAGACAAAAGCTCAACAACGCGTTCAAGTCGGAGGTTTCGCCGTATTGCTGTAGACCGGCCAGCAGGACAGTAATCAGATTAAACTTTTCATTGTCCAAAAGCGATTGCGGAATCACAAACAGCTGAAGAATGATGCGTGCTAAAAGTAGACGCGGAATGCTGTTTAACACCAAGCCATCCATTGTGCAAAAGTGCGTAAGCGCAATGATCTTTCCCCCCTAAAAAGTCATATCGTATTTTTGGCAGTAAAGGCAAATTTTTTCCTTTACAACTCGCACGTACAACAGTGATAAGGTCCAATTCTTTGGTCTTTATGCATGTGAGACGCAAAAACTCTGGTACATACAGAGTTTGACTGTGGTTGCTTCTTTTCTTTTTAGTAATGCGTTAAAAGTAGGGTCATCTTAAAGAGAAAGCATGCAATAATCGATTCTTTGAGAAGATAAAGTGTGCCGCACAGGGGTTGGCCGCCATGTATGGATTATATGCTGGTCTGAAAAGCAGCATTGCCAGAAGGATCGCGTACTGTTAGAGAATCCGACAATATCACATAATGCCACCCAGCCATTTGCGCTCTATATATGGCAAGCAATGCATGAGCCAACTACTTGGATTGGACCACCACTTTCACCACTTATCGTTACCTTGACCCTGGCTGTGACGGCGCAACAATAAAGGCTCTGTCGAATGAATAACGAGCTCCTGCAGCACCCGTTGCTGAACCCCACAGAAAAAAAAAGGTCAGGATCCCTCGTAAGCTAACCACGCAAGTAAACCATTTACCTTCACTGAATTGACCGTGTACTACGAGAAACAGAATGACAGGGTGACTGCGCGAGCCTGCCGTCTGCCAGCCGTCCGTCATAAAGTTCTCTGGCCTGGTCAGGTCATGCATCGTTGGCGGTAACGCTTGCATCCGCTTGATAATGCTGTCGTTGCCCACAGTGATATGTTGAGCCGGTAATCCTTTACATGAATCAATGGATTCAGTCAGTCCTTTCTATAATCCCTAACATCAAGTTCTTACCTTGTCCCCAGCTATTCTGTGCGAACGACGTTCGACTCACGGCAATGGAAAACGCAGACTGCGTGTCGTACAAGTCTAATAATGCCGCACGATTGGAATCAAACAACGGGAAAAACCTTTTTTTTCGTTCATCATCATTAGCTAGCGACAAATGTAATGCAAGGACGTTCTATACTTACTTGGACAGCAGATCTTGTGCTGCCTGTCGGGATGAATCTTGGTCAAAGAAGCTTGGCTTCACAGGGGGGAGAGAAGCTGTTCCAAAAGAGATACTGCTTGACATGAGCGGTGCAACGGGTTGTTGGTCTAGCATCTTGATCGTTGGGAAACGCTTGGACACTTCGCTGCTCGGGGAACAGTTATTCATCTTTTGCAGCAGCAGCACCCTCCCACCACAGTAATTCACCTCTGATAGACATTCCAATTGTGTTGTGTCTGGATCGGATTCCCCAGCAGCATCAGTTCTGTCAGCTGAGGAAGCTTGTCACTTAACGGATCCAAACCCTTGAATTCCGAAATCTCGTTTTCTTGGACGGACAAGTTCTTTAAACCAGGAAACAGCGTTGGGACAACCGATAGAGGCTTTAAAGACCAAAGTTTGTTTCTAGCAAAGGAGAGTGTCACGACCTAAACTCATATCTCCATTTGAATAACCCAAACCCAGTAGCCATCGATGCCAATGCCTGCCCCACACGATACCTTGTTGCCCCAGAGCTCTTGTGCCACTCGCAGCAGCTTTGAGATGACGACTACGATACTATGGGATGTTGGCGGTAGATCGTCCATGCTCAGGAACCCCTGCTGTTCATCCCATCGTTCTTGCAGAAACTCTTGAAGGACGTTCGACCGACCTCCTCGTTGTTGCCGAGAGCCTTGTGTGCCAGAGGCCTTTTGACTGTTGTTATTATCCCCGACTCTCCGTATGTTGATCTATACGATACTTGTTCAGTCTATGCACGCGGCCCCTTTTTTTATTTATTACTAGTTACCGTTGAACTTCCAAAGGTATATCCGTTCATTCGACATAACGCTTCTGCATCCGCATCGTTGCCTAATGCGATATACAGCGTATCGTATTCTTCACGAACCTATTCACAATGTATGCTTGAGGACCGCCGCGTCCCATGTATCCGTCACCCAGTCTTACCTCCAAGGGCTGCCATGGGCGTTTTGCTTTACGTTGAAGGAAGCCCATCAGCTTCTGTTCAGATCCCTTGGGGAATCCCGAAACCTATGGAAAGGTTGATACGATCCCCAACCACCGGTAAAGGATAGCTCAACTTACGACAACGACTATACTTCCAGGTGCTCTAAAAATTTGTTTATTCGTCAACGTTTTAGCAAGCTTTTCTTTCCCTTTGCTAGAATAGGAAGCGAATCGAGCCAAGGGAAAGGAAAGGGCTGAGCGCTCGCTTACATTTGTATCACTGGTTCCATTTCAATATCCTCGTCCATCAATTCTCGAGTATATTGTCGTCGTCCTCCTCGTCCTCTTGAAGTACCACCACGTTGTTGTGGAAACGATAATCTATCATTGTTGAAGCGTCTTCCTCCTCCTCCTCCTCCTCCTCCTCGTGGTGCATTGTCCCGAAACGCATCGCCTTGGTGACTTTGGAAACTGTCCTGAAAGGCGTTTGTCAGTGCAGTCTTGATGGGTCCCAGTCGTGAGAAGATGTTGGTGCTGCTACCGCCGCTGCCGCTGCCATTATGCTTGTCAAAGGGACCTCGTGGATCGTAGTCGGAGCGCGGGTGATAATAGTCATCGCTGCGGCGCTGGTCGAAGCCGCCGCCGCCTCTTCCTCGACCACGACCGCCTCGTCCACTACCTCGACCTCTCGTCCATGTGTTATCCATCAGACTTTGTGTGTGAATTTGCTTTAACCAAAAGGAAGTGCCAGCAAGTAAGCCCTATGGGCGTGACTGTGTTATATACGGGCCGTAAGATCTGCAAGGCCGCAGCACACCACGTGTGATGGTCCGAAGGAAGCGTTCTTCATTATACAAACGAAATCGAGACACAACATGGCTACCTATATCCTCTTTTCTAAAGCGTCTGTTGAATGTTATTGTTATGTACGTGGGCGGGCAAGGGATGTTGGGGTCAAAGGGATGGCTTAAATAAGAAGATCATTCGTCGTTTGTGGGGACAGAGTTCATAGAATATCGTTGGTAGATTGGCATCAGAGCAAAGGTGAAAAAGACTACCCAGGAAACCAACAACCAAAAGGCATAAAACGACAGGTAGCGGTACGTCTTTGTATGCCGCATTCGACTGCCAATCATCTGCAACGCCTTGTCGCGGCGCTCAACCTGTTCCCTGAGGTCGACGCCGTAATATGGGTATCTACGAGCACGGTCTTCTTCTTCCTGCTCGCGTCGAGCTACTTCGAGTCGTCTGTCTCGTTCTTTCTTGTCTGCCTGCAGCCAGCCACCCAAGAGCTTGTAGTCCATAAATATGAATATCACAACGACCAGCGTTGAGCAGCAGGCCATGACAATATAGAGAGTCATGACGCCGTTGTATTCATTGGTCAAGTCTGACTGATCGTCGTATGGGTTGCCGTCGTGATATGTGAGGTCTTGCACGTACCCGACTAGGATAGCAACAATCGTTGTCCCGATATTGTTGGCACACTTGTGTAAGCCCATACCAGTGCCGGCCAATTCGTGAGGCAACAGTAGTGGAGCAGAACTGATCACAGAGACAGTGCCTAATGCAAGCGCCAAAGAGAAGATAATCATTCCTGCCGCTGGTACCACCCATGTATGAGTTAACAAGACAAGTGCTACCACCAGGAGGATGGCTGCTGCCAGGACTAGAAAAAGGTACAGATTAAGCAAGTGGATCCCCATAAAGATTGCTTTATACATAGAACCTACGGATTGTTAACCGTTTACCGAAGCGATGAACCACGTAGCCCATGATAGGTGTTAATACAACGGGCGCGGCTTGAGACAGACTACTTTGGTACTGCCTTTCTGTGTGAGTTATGCGGTTGATAGCAAACGATTTCTCCATACTTACACCAGCCATCACACTTGTCGTCTGAAATCGGAACTGGATAAACTCACTTGCGACCTGTCAAATGCTGAAATGGCATCACCCCCATCTCGACAAGAACTTACGTAGCGATATCCTCAAAACTGCTCAAGACACTGGACATGATCAGCTGTATCCAAGGCACCATCCAAAAGGTTCCCGGGACATACAAAAACAATCTGAAGGAAAATTTGAATTTCGATGGCCTGGCGCCGCTTGCAGTAGAAAACAAGGATCGCCTATTGTCTGAAGCCGAGTTCTGATGATGATGATGATGGCCGAAATGGTTTCGATATTTGTGTTTAGGCTGTGCAATCTCTTTGCCAGTGGCGGTCGCCCAACCATTGTAACACATGACGATCCAATAAACACCATTCATCAGTACGCCTGCTGCACAGAAAAATGTGGCAATGTGGATAGGCCATGAATGAGACCCGGTCGCGTTTACGACAGGATAACAGACCATTTTGGCTGCCCATTTCGTTAAGCGTGCGACGCACAGAAGGAGGCCGAGGACAATGGCCAATTCGCGGTCTCTAAACCAGCGGGACAAGATGCCTTGAAAAAACCCCATTTAATCCAGGACCTTCTTGAAGCCGCAGTGACAAGGAGGGTTTACCTTCTTGCATAGTGACAATCATTCCACCACCAAGGCCATAGATGATTTGACCTGTGATCATGATGGGATAACTGTTTTGTACGCTGCCGATAGACACGAGAAGACTGCCAATCAGAATGACTAGACTGACAAGGGACGTGCCCCGAATGGATCCAAGGCTGGACAAGTCATCTATGAAGAATCCAGCAAGCAGCGGCAAGACGGTGTTGACCAAAGTAACTGCCGAGACGAGAATACCAAACTGGGTATTGTTGATCTGCATTGACTATCCCTGGTATAAGTGCCCGTGCGACATGGAGAGAAGGATAAACGGGGAACTTACCGACTTTAATGTCGTCTTCAGTGTACTCACAGTGGCTTCCATATAATGGCAGCCGACGGGCAGTGTTAGCATGCATACTAAGATGAGGACCTTTAATTTCCAGGATGCCTTGAGAAACAGGTCACTGTCTGCCAAGGATCGAGCGGATAGGGTGGGTTCTTTACTACTACAGGTGGGTGCAGATCCTTCATTTTGGTCATGAAAAAGCTCTTGTATGATAGAGTCGTTGGTTGGTGGTGGAGAAACGTCTATTTGGTTGTTGCTGGTATGGCAGCCAAGTTTTTCGCCTGTTGTTGAATTATTCATGGTATGTCCGCATTAAAGAAAGAGCTAGTCCCTGTTGAAAACGAAAAAAGAAGGTAGATATATTGCCGTTTAACACATCTTGGCTGGACACATATGCTCGGAACGGACAGGTCGCTCGAGGCAAAACGGTGGAAACGGAAAATCGGAAGAGGGAGAAAGGAAACAAACGAATCCAGGAACAACAACAAGAGGTCGGGTTTCCAAAAATCGAATAACGCATCACATTTCCTAGGTTGCTGGAGTTTGAGAGATCGTCTTTTGCACTTACGCAATTTGTGCTTCAGAAAGAAGTTCATTGCTCACTGTACGTGGATGGGCTTACCAACTACCACTGTTTCCCACATGGCTCGCTCATTTGACGAATGCTGGCCACCTTTTTGGAGATAATTACCGTACCGCATGATGATATAGTTGCAGCATTAACATACTCCAAAGGACATAGATGTGGACCAAGCTGCAGTCCAAAAAGTAACTCAGAGTATAAACGTGGCGGTGATAGAAGCCAGAACAAGCAGCCATTGGCGCAATGTTGTCCGTTGGATGGCAGTTGGCAACCTGTAGGATTTCATTAGACGATAACTAATGCGGATTGCACTTCAGGTCTTGCCATTTCTTGCAGAATGATCCAACAACACTATGCCCCGTCATTTTGCTGCGGGAAAAATCAGGCATCATAGAAATAGAGCAACAATGTTCTTTGTGATAAGAGATGTATCGACCAGATATTGTGTGGTAAGTCGCAATGATCACGATGCTCGATTCGTTTCTCTGCGAAAGTCGCATCGCCTATTGTGTGTAAGCTTCTCGCCGATGGTAAGTAGCTCATGACTTTTCCACAGCGTCTGGATACTGGTACTGCTTCTGGCCATAAGTCCACGGCTTACAAGATGGATCTTAAGCGTGAGGCTGTGTAGAGGTTGATCGAAATAGAGTCTTTCAGTATTCTCCCCAAGGGAAAGGAGGATATCTGCGCGATCCCAATTATTGCCATGCACAAATTTCAATTCCGGAACAGCAGTTGATGAAACCCAAGAGAAAAGTAAGAAGCCCCCTAAAGGCCAATACATGACAGCTCGGTTGGGTTTGGTCATCGTTTGAAAGACTAAATCTCATACTAATATGACACCGAAAGTAAAACCCTAACTGTTCTTGCTCTGTAGCAATAGAGTGATTCTGAAAAAGGGCCTTTGCGGCATGGAATGCAAACTTGTTTTCCTTGTCGAGAAATACAAAATGGACTTCCCATTTTTCCATCGTGTTAATTGCTTGGACGGAGGCGCAATCAGTAACCGTTTTTGTTGCCTTTGTCCTCCGTCAATCCGAGTTACAAAGCGTCTCGTATGTAACCCGCATTCAGGACAGCCGTGACTGTCGCATAGATATGTTCTTTGCTATATGTCGACACGACTATGAACTGCAAGAGGGACAGATATACACAGACAGGAAAATTTGAGTGGGACACACTTGGTTCATATTGTATGCCGATGGAGCATTTCTCTGTTGCTCATCGTGCAACGTGAGCGGAGATCACTTTGCATGCAAGTGGAGAAAGTGTGGAAAATGAGGCCTTCAGCATAAGCACAACGCTAACGAAGGATAGGATTTCTCTTTCTTGATCTAAACAATCCGCTTAAAGTAAATGCGACACCCACTCACGTTCCTTGTCTTTTGCCATTTGTTTGTTGTTTCTTTGTTACCTCGGAAACTCTTTGCCATGGAAATCAACGTGAACAATCTCGTTGTTTTCGGTGATTCGTATTCTGGTATGCAGTTTTGCCGCACAATCCAAAACAAAAACAAACGCCAATGTGTATATGACTGTCTAGATGTTGGAAACTTTCATCGATGGGCAAACGGTCCTGTTTGGAGCGAGAATGTTGCAGTAGGATGGAACGCGGCGCTTTACAGCCTTGCCTACACCGGCGCTGCCTGTGACAATGCTTTGTTCCCAAATGTGTCGGACCTGATGCCTAGTCTGCGTGATCAGATCGAAATGTTTTATAACCTTGGTCTGAACATGGATCCAGAGGATACAGTGTTCGCTGTTTGGGTTGGCATGAACGACATTAAAAAGACATATGAGCAGCAAGGCCTAGGTAAATCACGTAAACTGGAATAGCCCCGTCTTTTTGTTTTCATGCTAAACAAATAGTGTGAAAGGAGAACAAGCTGACTTTACAAAGGTTGCGTCCTGCATTACGCAGCAAATCCGCAACCTTCGCAGAGTGTTCCGAGCCAAGCGCATCATCGTGTTCAATGTGCCACCGCTCGAACGCATGCCTTTCTTTGCAGACAATGACGACGAGCCGACCAAGGAGAAATGGGGCATGGCAGCTCGAGAAGTGAATCGGTTGTTGCAGCGTAGCGTGACGAGTCTCAACAAGCATCACCATGCGCTTGAGCTTGACTTGGTGGACGTGCACAGTCTCTTGAACGATATTCTCGATAATCCGAAAGTGTTTGGATTCGTCAACGCTGTGTCGCCTTATCTTGATGATAATACCTGTTGCAGACGTAATAATAACATTGATGAATACGTTTGGTGGGACAGAACGCATTGGACTGGAGGTTAGCGTTTTCCCAGGATGACAGGTTATCTGTTTGTCCCCCTGTTAATATCTCTATGTGTTTAGGAGTCCATCGGGTGATTGCCAATAGCATTCTCATTGCAGGCTCTTACGAAGGATCGACATTTGTCGATAGCAAGTTGACCAATGTTCAGGCCTTAATTGACCAACCCAACTCTCGTTTTCGATCGCCCATCTATATCTCACCACCCAACACTGGACTTATTGACCGCCTCGCTGAAGAGATTTCCTCAAGGATGGCAGTACAAGAGGATCTAAGGGCACAGGAGACGCCTTATCATGCATCCAACCTCTACCTTACATTGACGATTGTGTTGATCATTGCCGTGTTGGTATGGGCTCATCGACGTCGAGGCCGTGGACGCAGATTGCGCGGTCTTTTGGAGGCGGACGAACCTCTCTTGCGTAATAGAACGCGGGTTTCCCCGCGGGATGACTGAAAACAAGTGGAACGATAAATAACCTGTGGCGTAGTTGTTTTTTTTTATTTTGCTGTCTTTCCCACTTTGACAGTTCAAATCATTGTCTGTTCTGGTACTTGCCCATCTGTAAATACATTGGATTGAAACCGTTCTGTGGTTCTTTTGCTGCATTCTTGAAGAGCTTTCTCTGATGTGCACGAATCACGTCGGAATGCGGGAACAATGACGCATCGAATGGGAGAGTTAGATGATTCTCCTGGTGAGGGAGGATATACCAGGATAGAGTCAAACTTTAATCTTTCCCAAAACCCAAATAAAACCTTTTTTAGCCAAGTGCTTATGTAAATCATGTACGGGTCCAGGTCTTTTCTGATTTTCGTCGGATCTTTTCCCGCCAAAATTAATTAAAATGAATCACAAGCAAGCATAATGATCAATGCGGCCAGTGTATGAACATGGATGACACCCGTCTGCTCCCATTCTTCTTCCTTTTGTTCGCTTGAAAAGGAATCGATCTAGCATTGAAATGGAATAAAAAGTGGGAGGCGGTCCGTGTCCCACCGACCAACCGACCGATTAAGCTTCTGCATTAACCTTCACTTTCACTGACAAACCGGTACGTAACAGGTTTTTTCTTGCTTTTCTTTTTCTTTTCGAGAAAAACAGCTTGTTTTCTTTTTGAACAAAAAAATGTTTCGATGGAAGCGTCTCTGTCATTGGGAGATCAGAGATCGCTTCTAGCATGTTTGTGCGTGTGAGCATGAATCCGTTTCCCCCAACCTTTTGATTCTTTTTCTTTGTTGGCGAGCGATCATTAGTGGCCCGTGCTAATATATATAAAATACTCCAGACCTTTTTGCGATTCTCTCCTTCCAAGTGGCATTTCGAAATGTTTAATTCTACTTACTGTCAGCCTCACGACGAGTCATCTGGCCTCTTGCAGAAACCCAAAGCAATGGAAACCGTTTACAGACCCGTCCAGCTCGTCACTGGACACATGCCTGACTCGGCCGCATCCTCCTGTGATCTGTCATGGCCAGAAACACCGGAAGAAGACACCGCCCAATGGGCACTGACTGGACCGACGCCCTCCATCACGCTATCATCATCAAGCTCGAGCTCGGAAAGTGTGGCGTGGTCTCAAGGCACCAGCAGCGGCGGCGGCGGTAGTAGTAGTAGTAGCAGTGACGTGATGGCGATGGATCCTCCCGTTGTCTCGTTGGCCGAGTTGCTCCATCATTTCCCTGACCTTTCGAGTTTCATTTTCCATCCCCAGTTCGAACTCTTTGCAAGAACCTGGTATGGCTTTCAGCAGAACATTGCACGTGCAAAGTACCCTGAACAGCGAGCCGCGGTTGGCATGAGCCTTCAGTTGCAAGCAAATCAACTATGCTTATGCTTGCAGCAGCTCTCGACACAAGAGCAGCAGCAACAGCGGCACCTCGAGGCACAAACAAGCCATATGGTTTCGGCTTTTATTCGACTGAAGCATCGTATCGAAGTCATGCAGCAGGTACTGCAGATCGTCGAGAACGGTCGTATCTGGCTGGGTCAAGACCCGATTACAACCATCACACCCATCCTCAGACTGGTTCTGAAGCACCGCCAGACCGCCCTCTCTTCTTCTCCACTTTTGGATACCTACTACAATCAAAGTGACAACATTCCTGTTCATGGAAATATCCCGTACACGCAGACTGACGCTTTGCTGTCTCCTCCTCCTCCTCCTCCTCCCTTTTTCTCTACAATGGATCCAAACGCGCTGATCTATCTCCATGACAACAATCAGTTGGCGTTCAGCCAACTTCGCTTGACTCGCGGTAATGATGATGATCAGTGCCAGAAACCAAGCTTTGCCGAAAGCTCTTGTCCAAGAAGCCCGAGCGGATACGTTCATCCGGCTGCCTTGATCCAATGGTCCAGTCCCGAAGGAAAGCAGGGTGCTGCTGTTGACGATCACGGTACGCAAGCAAGTAGTAGCAGTAGCAGCTCGGAGAGTTCAAAAACCGAAACAGGGGAGGATGATGATGACAGCGACCCAGAGTATGAAGATGAAGCAAGTAGCTCTGACGACGAAGAAGAAGAAGAAGAAGACGATGATGACGATGATGAGTACAAGGAAGACGGCCCAGCATGTCGTCAACAACAACCACACCAGCGTCCTCCCCGGGCCACAGCAGGGCGTCGACTACCTCGAAAAACGGGCCAAACCAAGCGTACTCGACAACATACGCGTCGTACGGCGACATCCTATGATGCCGAGACGACACACTACCTGAAGTCGGTCTTTTTCAGCATCTACAGCAAGCGCGACAAACTGACAAAGGAGCAGCGTCGTCAAGTCCAGCAGCGCACGGGACTGAAGCCACGCAACATTACGTATTGGTTCTCAAATCACAAGCGCCGGTTCCAGACGTCGCTCCAGGTGTTCAAGCAGACGGTACGGGAGAGCAAGGGACGCGTCAAGACGTATGACGACTTTTTGGAATGGCGTCGCAAGCATGGTCTGCCTGATGACGTTATGGAAGACGAACTGATGGACTATGAATCGTCGGATGACAAGCAAGACAACAGCAACCCATCGTCATCTGCTGCCTCCATGTTTAAAGAATAGAGTCGCCCCCCTCCCTTTTTTTGTACATTCTGAACAAAATAAACTTCATGTTACAAAGCTTTATTCAGCATCGTCTGTTGTGCATTGAAAGCGTCATTGCACAATGTGGGTCGTTCATGATTGGGTGTATACGCGCAGAGGGGGAAGAATTTTTTCTTGCGATGGTACAATGCATGAAAAAGGGGGGAAACTCTGCAGATAGTAGCAGGATCAAACTTAGCGTCATTGATTTGGCCCCTGAATACAGCAAAGGCCAAGCCCTGAGTCAAAGAAGTGCAGAAATACTGTCGCTTCAAGGCCTGTGTTATAGGTAATAGACACTCAAGGGGATAGATGTCTCAGGTGAAACGTTCCAGAGGATTATGAACGTTTTTCTCTTTTCCGTAAGGTCCATCAAGCAGTCGGGTGTGGGATAAAAGAATATGACAAGTGGAAAAGCAAATTCACCAATAGAACAGCTTGAAATTGGCTCATGGAATTTGGACTCACCCACGTGATACGGTCGTTTGCGACGCAAGAAGTGTGCTCGCCAGAGCACGCAGAGGAAACCTTGCGGATTATTCGCTCCGCTGGATCGAACCCGTGATAAAGATTATTGGCGGGTTCAGGTAAGCGTACTAAGAGCACAATAAAGCTTGTCGGCCAAACAGACGCAGCACGTACATCATTACGTATGACTTCATTTGTTGCCCAGGAACCGTTCGGGATGGGGGTTACGAATAAGTATTTCCTCCATCGTTCCTCTCTGCTCTTTCCCCTTTTTTCCTTCTTCTTCTTATTCTTCAACAGATAGAATGACGACAAGTCAACGACCTTCTCCGATTCGTTTTGCCGTGGTTCCATTATGCGTGGGGGCTGCCCACTTTACGCTCAAGCAGAGCATGATCCTAGAGTCCTTTTACATGCAGTATCGCTGGGCCAACGCGTTCATGCTAAGCATCATTGGGGCGCTGACATTGACTCTTGTCGGTTGGGACTATATCCGGACGCCTCTCATGTTCATGTACTCTTGTTTCTTCAAGCCTCTTGGACAGCATGGAGATCAGCAGAGTCGACTGGAATCCTTTTACCAGGGTCAAGCCAAAAGTATGTCTTCTTTACCTTTTTTGGGTCTCTCTCTCTTTTCAAAATAATAATAACTTGTCTCGCTAGTCTACGATGATTCAAGAAAGAAGTTGCTGCGCGGTCGCAAGACCATGCTGAGACTGAGTGCTGCTCAACTCAAGGAGCAAATGGCCAATGGGACAAGCGACCACAAGCCCATTTGGGTCGACTTGGGAGGCGGAACGGGTAGGCCGAAGCGGGGGGCAGTCAGGACGTGCTTGCCCCGACCCCTATTTGTTTCTTACAGGGATGGATTACTGACAAGAGTGGCAAAAACTTTAGGCTGGAACATTGAGCAAATGGACGAGTTTTTCCCTATCGAGAACTTTGACAAAGTGATCTTGGTCGACCTGACGCCGTCCTTGTGTCGCGTCGCTGAGGAGCGCTTCAAGAGGCGCAACTGGAAGAATGTGATTGTCCTCTGTCAGGATGCGGCCACCTTCGAAGCTCCGTTTGACCTTGAAGGCCGAGTCAGCCTTGTCACCATGTCTTACTCCTGTAAGTGTGTCTTGTCGATCACATCCGGGGTTACTGTGACTCATGACTCCGCATTTAGTATCGATGATGGACCACTACTACCCTGTTGTGGACCGTATCCAGTCCCTGTTGGCGCTCGACGGTATCGTTGGCGTCGCTGACTTTTATGTGTCTGGCAAATCCAATGCGCCGGCTGAGAAGTGGTCGCCCCAGCAGAACAGACAATGCAACTGGTTCATGCGGTTCTTTTGGCATATCTGGTTCGACTTTGACCACATTCACCTCGGGCCTGGCCGCCGCGACTACCTCGAGTACAAGTTTGGCACGATCAAGAGTCTCAATCGGCGCAACCATTTCGTGATCCCCTACCTGATTCAGATCCCTTACTATGTCTGGATCGGTTGCTCGCACGTCCGTGCAAACTCCTCCGCCTTGATTCCCGATAACCAGAGCATTTCAAGCAGCAGAAGTAGCAGCTCGGTCGTATCCGTGAACAGAAGAAACAGTGACGCGGAATCAACCACTGGCAGCTTCACATTCCAGAACCGTCATTGGCGTCTTGATTACAACCCAAGACTTCCATGCCACACGCAATTCCGATCGTACATTTATGCCTTTACTTGGGAGGACCCGCGCGTGGATCTGGAGTATTTGAACTTGACCAAGGACGACACGATGCTGGTTATCACTTCGGCCGGTGACAATGCACTCGAATATGCCATTGCAGCACAGCCGAAATTGATCCACTGTGTGGATATGAACCCTTGTCAGGTAAAAAAAAAATGGAAGAATGATGGTTTGCTTGCGAGCACGGTTTGACATTTCATGTTTTTGCAGAATCATCTTTTGGAGCTGAAGCTGGCATCGATTGTTTCATTGCAATACAAGGACTTTTGGCGAATGTTTGGAGACGGACGCCATCCAAACTTTAGAACGCTTCTGCACGACACGATTTCACCCCATCTTAGTCCGTATGCTTTCCAGTACTGGGTTCAGAACGCTGACCGGTTTTCGCACAAGTTTTACAAGACTGGCTATTCTGGCTTGGCGCTTGGATTGTTCGAATGGTGGGCGCGGGCCAACGGTATCATGGAGGATGTCAAGAAGATGTGCAGCACAAAGAGCATGGAAGAGCAGAAGGAGATCTGGAACACGCGGATTCGGCCTGTGCTCTTTTCACCCTTTATTCGCCGTGTTATGGATAACCCGATGTTTATGTGGAACGCACTTGGAGGTAAGAACATGCTGGGAGCCAATAGGAGAGGACACGATGATTCACTACTAGTGCTATATAGTTCCCATGAACCAGATGAACATGTATTTGCAAGAATGCACGACCCGAGAATATATCGAGAACACCCTTGATCCTATCCCTTCCCGATCCTTGTTTTCCAACGACCAATACTTTTACCATCTCTGCATGATGCAGCATTACACTCCCGAATCCTGTCCTACCTATCTGACGCCGAAAGGCTTTGAAACCCTCAAGGTAAGCGCACCAGCCAAAGCGGCAAGTACGCCAGCTGGCTGGCTGACTGACTGACTGTTGGATAATAACAGAACACGAATGCTCTGGATGCTTTCCGCTTACACACCAACTCCATTCTCGATACCTTACGAAGCTTACCCGAGTCCCATCTGACACGGCTTGTGGTCATGGACCATATGGATTGGTTTGACCCTAACAGCCATGACGAGCTTGAGCAAGAAATCTGCGAGATGGCGAGAGCTCTGCAAATGAACGGACAAGTGTTTTGGAGAAGCGCAGGCACTCGACCCTGGTACAATGCCTTGTTCGAGAAGCACGGCTTTAAAGTCGAACCGCTGGCGATCCGGAAACCTGGCGAATCCATAGACCGTGTCAATATGTATGCTAGCTTTTACCGCGCAACATTAGTTCGAAAGTGAAAATCCCCTCCGCTCTTGTATAAACGAGGAAGCCCCACCCCATCCCTGTGAATAATCCGAATATATATATAAATATATATACATATATATATATATATATATATATATATATATATAGTAGATAGTATTTTATTCCTATGTAACTCGTCACTGCTGAATATGCTCCTTGTTCTGTTTGCCAACCGATGAAACAAGTGTCTTGTACGTATAGGAAAATAAAGTGGCAGCTCTGTCGATCTGGGTGATCTATGTCAGCGATGATTCTGGGTCAAGGAAAGACAGACGAGCAAAAACAAGGCTACGGTAGATAGTCCTTATATATCATGGACCGCTTTACGTGGATTCTAGTGTCTGCAGGTAAGTAGTTGTTGAAGACTAACTATTCAACTTAAACCACCGCCTTGGTCATTAAGGTAGTAGCCTACAACTTTTGCACGTGACCAATTAGAAACCCAAGTTCGTCGTTTTGCACTCTCGCGTCGTGTCTAATATAGTGCAGGGAAGGTGAGATTAAGCGACGCTTCTGCAACTATATCACGCACAAATGCCAGATCCCTTTTCTTTTCTTGTTCTCCTATCCGATTCCCAGCTGTGAAAGATAGTTATTCTGGCATGCAGCAAGGAGACGCATAACGAGGGTTCGGAAAAAGTCGAAAATTGCTCTGAACGGAAACCAAATCATGCAAAGAAGTATACTCTGTAACGTTGTTAAATGGTCTTTTTTCATTGGCTATAATATGGAAAAAAGGACTCTTCGTAAACAGATAATATTGCTCAAAATTTCTTTGCTGACAATGAGTGGTTGATATTCTAAGTTGAGTTTTGGGCAGCATCCTTGTCTAACTCGGTTCTGTGAGATAGTCGAGGGTGCGGCTAATACGGTACATCCCGAGTTGCGGTGGTGGTGGTGGTGGTGGTAGTAGTAGAGGAGGCCGGCCGGTTGGTGTTGACCATAGGAAAATTACGACGACTCAGCAGCATACCTTTGAAGCTACGAATTTCGCTCTTGAACTCCTTGACTGCCGGATTTTCCAGATGGCTCGATGATTGGAACGGCGGCATATATGAAGAATAGGTGGAGTAAATATGATCTGGTTGCGACACGGTCTCTCGCAAATCGGCCAGCTTGTTCCGAAAATCAGCGTAAGGCTCCTGGTCTTGTCTCTGTTCACCATATCGCTTGATTTTCTCTGTAAGGCGTGCCAGGGATTCAGACAAATTCTCATACTTTAGCGCCAACCGCTTGTCCTCCTCTTCTTCTGGCAAAAGCTTATTGTTCAGCTTTTCGAGAAGCGATCGTCGTTCGTTGTAGCGGCTGCGTCGGTACGCCGCAATGGACTCGAATAGGGGACCCATGAGTCGCTAAATAGATTTTTTTGGGATCATTCCTTTGGGCTTGAGAAACGTTGGTTGGTTTACCTTGACGATTCGAAGTATCACTGCCGTTAAACCGACGGCACCAAATCCTAAGAGCAGTGCCATTCCCAACACTCTCTGTGCTGGCATTGGAGGAGGAGGAGGACTGTAATAAACAATTTGTTGTGGTTGTTGGTATAGGGTAGCTGGTCGTGGCGGCACAGGAGGAGCTGCTGTCTATCGCACCAGCCAAAGTCAACGGATATCCACTGACAAAAAAGTGTGCACACAGTATTAAACTTACTGATGCTTGACTGTTAGGAGTGCTGTTGTTTCCGGCACGTCTGAATGCCTCTTCAATTTCGGGCTGCGTCAGACCTTTTTGTCGTAGGAATGCGACCTTTTTCGCAGTGTCTGACGATCGCACATTGGGGGACGACAGGAAAGAAACAGCTGGTTTCAGCAAATCCTCTCGTAGGGCTGAAGTCGAAGTGCTTGGAGGAGGCGATGCTGGCTGTGCAGGTTCGATCGCAGGTGAATCGTTGCCGCGATCAGTCTTTCCCGAAGCCTCTGGAGGCTGGTCGGGCAACGACGCGTTTCCTACATTATTATGCAATGGGTCGTTTCCGTTGTCGTCAGCCATGAGAAAGACGATTATGTGAGCTTGGGACTTGATTAAGCCCTTATTTTCGGACCCAGAGTGGGGTAACGGTTTGTCATCGTCTTTGTGAAGACAACGTTGTCAATGCTATGTGCAGGTAGTTCAGAACATGTTTGCATCAATAATGCAGCAACTGTTGCTGATGCTCGATAGAATCGTCATAGACAGTGAAGCAGCATTTGATTGACTCACATGTACTTTTGTATGGCTTATTTTTTTGCTGATGCAAGGTACACACCAAGGAACGATTTATACTCTGTCACTTGCAGTAGCTTGGTGCTCGTCCTTTACTGCCCCACGAAAAAGCTAGATAATACGCATACCGACTTGTACGGAAAGACAGTGTTGAAAGGCATTGATCTGATACGCCAAAGTTTGGAAAAGATAGTCATTTTCTAGTCATATGCACCATTGTATGGATCAAAGTTTGTGTGTGTAATTTGAGAGCAAGTTCCGTTGGTTCCCCGGTGGGGCTCTTTCTGTTCTCTTTTAAGGATAGAGCTTTACACACCCCTTGAGCATCATCTCCCGCGAACTTTTCAAGGCCAATTCTTTGCAGCGGGCGATTGCGACACAAAAGGAAGCATGGTCGCGCTTGATCTTGATGCGTGCCTAGAGCGCCTGTATAAAAAGCAATTGCTGGGAGAATGCGTGTTAAAGGAGATTTGCGAAAAGACCAAAGAGCTGTTGATGCGCGAGAGCAATGTGGTGCACATCAAGGCGCCTGTCACAGTCGTTGGTGACATTCACGGGTAAAACCATCGGCAATTTAGAAATGAGTTTGCGAAGTTAGCCTTACAGTTTATTTTCCTTCAGCCAGTACTACGATTTGATCGAGATCTTTAGAATTGGCGGCTATTGTCCTGATACGAACTACTTATTTCTCGGTAAACCTGGAAAGCCCCTGATGGACCAATGCCGATGAACATGGTATTGAGAGTCTCACTGTAGGCGATTACGTTGATCGCGGCTTATACAGTGTGGAAACCATCTCGCTTTTGACGTGCCTCAAATTAAGATACCCGGACCGAGTCCAACTGGTTCGCGGCAATCACGAATCGCGAGCTGTAACACAGGTAGGCAGGGAATAATAGCTTGAACGCTTTACGGACTTGACTGAGAGAAAGTTCTCTGCTAGACGTATGGCTTTTACACCGAATGTATGCGCAAATACGGCTCGCAACAAGTATGGCAATATTTCACAGACATGTTTGACTTTTTAACACTATCGGTTGTGATTGATAATGGGATCTTTTGCGTTCATGGAGGTGTGTGTGTGCGTGAGACAAATAAGCAAATGCGAAGCTAATTTTTTTCCAAGGCCTGTCGCCAACCATCCATATGCTGGACCAAATACGGATCATTGACCGGTTTAAAGGTTAGAACAAGGATGGCGGTGCACAAGGTATTTCGTTTGCTCAGTCGTGTTACAGAGATTCCGCATGAAGGCGCCATGGCAGACTTGGTATGGTCGGATCCTGATCCAGACAAAGAAGAATTCTCGATTTCGGCTAGGTAGATAGGCTATATTGACGATGGCAGATACCGAAAACTTAAGGAGCTTGCTGTCAGAGGAGCGGGATACACTTTTGGTAGCCTGGTAGTTGATCGATTTTTGCATCTGAATGGCATGAACCACATCCTCCGAGCACATCAACTGTGCAATGCTGGATATCAGGTAAGGGAGTGTGCTGCTTATGCTAAAGGATGAGAAATGGAAAAGGGTCTCAGACAACTGTTTGGGTCATGTAGGTCTTATTTGACGACAAGCTGTCTACTGTTTGGTCAGCTCCCAATTACTGCTATCGATGTGGCAACATGGCTTCCATCTTGGAAGTGGGCGTGAACGGGGAAAGATTTTTCAATGTTTTTGACGCTGCTCCTGAGAACGAACGTAATGCACAACAAGCACAGTTAAAGGTAATGCGGCTAAGTATTCCCGTCCTGGGTCCAAGGTGTCTGACTTGTCATAGGACAACCACATTGAGTACTTCTTATAAGCGGTGATGACGTCCCCCTTATGATATGTCCTGTATTTTTCAAAGGCAAGAATGAGTAAGATGCGGGATAGATAGAGCAATCTCCACCCTTGTACTTGCAACTTATATCATGTTCTGCGAGAATACCGTAACGCACCCAGTGGTCCTGTCATTTTTAGGCCCTTTTAAAAATTGAATTCGCGCGCGCCCGCACCTGTTGGCCTCTGGGTAGCATTATCAGTCTGTAGACTTTTGCTCTTAACGTTTATGTTTTCGACATCTGTCCTCGACTTGCCGACCCATGTCGATTCTGCCGAAATGGGGTTTGGCAAGTCCTTGGCGTTTGACGCCTCGTCAACGTCTGTGGTCGGATTCCTCAAGCATTCCTTGAGCATCATCCTGGATAACCAAGATTCGAAACAAATATTCTACTTTTTACTACTTAATCTATCGTACATGTTTGTTCAACTTGCATACGGCGTCTGGACCAATTCCCTCGGTCTTATATCAGATGGTAAGCTGATTAGCGATCTGGTTGCGACGAAACTCTTTTTGACCCAGGTTTTCCAGCGATTCACATGTTCTTCGACTGTCTTGCACTTGGGGTTGGTCTCTTTGCTTCCGTAATGAGCAAATGGCCGCCAAACCCGAAATATTCTTACGGGTAAGACGAAACCAGGGCGTTTGTGTTTTGATTCGCAATAGGTAAACTGTCAGATATAGGTACAACCGAATTGAAACCGTTGCTGCTTACTTCAATGGCGTGTTTCTCGTGTTAATATCCGTTTCCATTGTTATGGAGGCCGTCCAGCGACTTATCAATCCACCAGAAATGAATACACAGCGGTTACTGTTGGTCAGCTTTATTGGGCTTGTAGTAAATCTTGTTGGCATATTTGCATTTAATCATGGCCACGGACACGGCCACAGTCATGGACACGATCATCACCATCATCACCATGGGCACGACCACGGCCGCGGACATGGACACAGTGCTAACATGCAAGGTAAATTATTCATTGAAAAGGGGATACGTCTCAAAAAGGAAACAGATGACGAGTATGGTCTGATGATTAGGCGTATTCCTGCACATTTTGGCAGACACGCTAGGATCCGTTGGGGTTATTGTGTCTACGCTTCTGATTCAATGGTTTGACTGGACGGGTTTTGATCCTATCGCATCGCTCTTCATTGCCATCCTTATTGTGCTTTCCGTCATTCCTCTTATCCGTCAGTCCGCGTCTGTGTTGATGCTCGAGTTAGATGACCATGTCGTGAGTCAAGTCCAGGGTACACTGAACGAACTGGCGGAAATGGAAGGTGTAGCTGGCGTACTTCAACCGCGTTTCTGGCCCAACGAAGCCGAGTCTTTAATAGGGTCAGTGCATGTACACGCAAAAGAGGGAGTGGATCTTCAGGATGTGCGACGGAGAGCTTCCGAATTGCTCATGAGCCATATTGATGGGCTCAAAGAAGTCTGTGTACAAGTCGAATACGAAAGTGCAGCTCGGACGCGACTCAAGATGAGTGCCCAGCAGCAATCATCCGGCTTTTTCTATATGAGCAATCCGTTCCGCACCGGGATCAATTATCGTTCACCCGTTGCGACGACGATGCCCGTACAACAGCCTCCCGTTGCTTCACACTCGCACACCGTAGGCTTTACCACTCAACACACACCAGCAGCTTCCGCCAGCATGCCGCCACCACCACCTCCTCCTCCGGTATCCGCGACCCCACCATTACCATGCTTGATGAAGAAACAAACGAAAAAAGAGTAGCTTTCTGTTGTACGTGCATCACATGATAAAGTCAATCACGCATAGGGAATGGCGTTCATTTCGTATCGAACGCCTAAAAAGGAAGACAAGGCTAAAAGTTCCGACGTAGCTTTAAAGATGTTTCTATAGACCGAGTCGTCCGGTACATTGGCGTAAACAGAAGGTGACAGATTGGGGAAATTCGCATATGTCAATTTAGCAGTAGCAACTTCTTGGAACTGCCGAAGCACTTGTCCAGTTTTGAACTATGACAGTAGAAAATGTGCGAATGCTCCCAATTATTTATGCCTTGAATTATGGACAGTCTCTACTCTTGTTTATTCGAGTGCATCATACAGTGTGCGCGCGCTATGTACCGATATCTAACAATCATGTCTCTAGTAGCGGATACGGAGAAAAGCTGGCACCAGCAATCTGTATCTCGATGTGGCGACCGCTTTTCTTTGTTACCAACGCGATCGCGCGGACAGTGTATGCTCGCACTTTGTAACAGCAATTGTCAATCAAAAGGGATAACAAACATCCGCACTTGTCTAAGCGTTTACGGATGCCAGTGTTTTTGGGTTTGTTCACATACAGCTTACCATAGTATCTAGAAACGACTTGTTGTTCAGACGCAGGCACGATCAGGCCAATGCTTTAAAATAATCCGGAGAGGCGTGTACGATATTACGTAAACGAGTTATTTGTATTTGCCCGAGGAGTAATAACGTTCTTGCATGCGAGAATGTTTGTTTGGGGAATGCCATGTATTCATATAATTCAACAAGGCCAATCTCCTTTCTTCTTCCTCCTCTACTACCATACGATGCTCAAAGTAAGATTCTTTTGGATATCATTGGCCTGCATCCTTCTTGTGCGTCATGTCGATTGCTGTGCTCAAACCACGACCACGGATAACCTCCACATCATTAAATTGAAAAAGACACGACACGACAAAGGTAAAAAGAAAGAAAGCAAATTCTTCCGGTTGTATGACATTTGATAATTCATATTTCTGGTAGACTCTATTGAGCCCAAGTCATTCCTCCGAAAACATTATGCATTGTACAAGGAAACGGCCCCGCAAAATATAACGGCTGCGTTGATGATGGACGCAAGGTCACTGGACACTGTTCACGTGGGACAGGACTTTTCAGCCATTGTCGGACCATTTGATCCTGATTTCGCAGCGTATTTGCATCGACTGGACGTGATCGATTATGTCGAGCCGAATCAGGTCTACAAGGTCGCCCATTACCGTGAAAATGTTAAACGTACAACCCAGCAGCAGCCGGCGGCGAGTTGGGGCCTTGCTCGAATCCAGCAGCGGCAGCGTGGTGATTTGAGTATACGGGCGTTGGATGATTCGTTAGCTGGGTAAGCATTGTAGGCGAGAAAAAGGGGGCCGAGCTGACTAACGGGCCGAAATGCCAGAGAGGGTATTCACGTTTATGTTTTCGACACTGGTATCAACGTCAATCACCCGGACATTCAGGGCCGAGCATACCTCGAAGCCAACTTTATCGATTACGAAGGGCATGAAGACATTTCTGGTCATGGTACGACAAAAACTTGTCTTCTTTCTCGGTTTTAGCTGGGGGGCTCACGCCGTTTTGTTTTAGGCACGCATGTCGCAGGCACCATCGGAGGCACTACATTTGGAGTTGCCAATAGAGTACAACTGCACAGCATCAAAGTGCTTGATAGAAATGGGGACGGGACCACTGTGTCGCTCATTAAAGGTAAGAAAAACGGGCGCAACTGTTCTGGTCCTGGGCTAGGCTCTCAACCCTTTCTTGGCCCCTCAAGCCATTTCGTACGTCAGCCAGAACGCCGTAAGTGGCAAAAGCATCATCAACCTGTCGCTCAGCGGACCACCTTCGCAGTCGATCGACGATGCCCTGAGCAGCGCTGCGATTGACCACAACATTCCGGTCTTTGTCGCAGCCGGAAATTCTGCAGACGATGCTTGTCGGTATACGCCAGCAGCGAATCCGAACGTGTTTGCGGTTGGTGCGTCCAACAAGGAAGACAAGATCGCGTCCTTCTCAGCGTTTGGACCCTGTGTGCGGATGTATGCCCCGGGAACCGGTATTACGAGTAGCTGGGTCAACAATGCATCGCATACGATGGATGGCACAAGGTTCGCTTAAAAAGAAAAGAAGCAAACTTTTGCTACTCATTTCTGATCACTGACCATATATATAGCATGGCGAATCCTCACATTACTGGGATTGCTGCTTTGATAATGGCGGAACGCAACTTTACAACGGTCAGTGAACTTTACACCACCTTAATGACCATGGCAACAAAGGACGTTCTGCAAATGCCCGTCGCTGCTCAAGGTTTCCAGAACTACAATCTTTTGGCATATGCAAGCATGGATGGATAATCGACAAAGTATACACTACTACTGTATATCTTTTCCTTTCATCGCACTTGGTTACCCTGCACACAATAAATTGAAATGTCATACAGGTTTACTTTCTTGCATCAGTTGCTTGGCATGCCATTTTGAGTTTATGGAAACGGGAGGTTTGCGTTGGTCGAGAAAATTAGTCTTGCACGTTTCTCGTTGCTAACTACATTACGCTATATGCGACAGGTTTATTGTAGTTTATATCCAGCTGCAGACTCATGTAACATGGAGAAGCCATATGCTTCCGTTCTGTTGAACCAGTCGTATCACGCTTTCTATACTTGCACAGAACGAACGCCTCTATATTCCAATGTCTCGCAGGCAAGCATTTACCGTCACCGTCGTACTTGAAGCGTACCACTTTCCTGAGTTTGATTGAGCAACCTACTGCACCAGCCTCCTAGAAACTGCATAGTAACAGTCACTTGATAAAGGGAAAAAAAAGCTTGGAGAATAATGCTGAGTGTCTTTGCCCGGCAACGAGGAGCATTTTCGGTAAGGCGTTCTTTCCGGCTTAGAGTCATGTAGAACGCCTAGAAATGACTCAAGAGTGGAATGGAACTCACTAGATTATATGTATGAACAGTTCTAACGTGAAAGCGGTAAGTCCTAAAATACACTCTTTCCAAAAAGTAATTTCGCCAGCTGTTGAAAATGAATTTCACATTTCCCAAAAATAGATTTCGTGTGCACACAAATCAGATGTCGCATTTCCAGAAGGTCGCGTCGCACAACAAAGCTTGGCACGTCGAGGTATATAAAGTACGTAGTTTTCATCCCCAGCTTTCTTCCTTCCTACGACATCGCACATCTGAAGTACTACGTCACACACATTTCAAGATGAGCGCTCAGATTTTCTATGAAGATGGACAAGGAAATGTCGTCGACGAGCATGGCATGCCTGAGTCCATGGACTATGTCATTGACGGAGAGCAGTGTGCTCTTGAAACGGTAAGTTCTTACACGCAATACTTGCACAATATGCCTCGGCAGAGCGACCGTAGACCAGAGGCTATCCAGATTGAAAATGCACGGAGGGATGTAGACCTTCGCATGAAAGATGCATCTGCCAAGCGCGCCTACACGCTCTACACGGATCAGGAGAAGGCCAGGTTCTTCAAACTGATGTTTGAGAAGTGTTTGAGTGCCTCAGCTGCTGCCAAGCAGTTGGGAATACATGTTCGTACGGCGCAGAGATGGGCCAAACAATATGAACGAGACCCTGACAGCATTTTCGAGAAGCGAAAGAATAACGGTCGCCCGCGTCTTCTCAATGAAGAACATAAGAAGGTCCTTTTAGAGTACATGGATGAAAATCCTTCTGCTGTTCTGGAACAATTGATGAAGCGGCTATCTCAGAAGTTCGAGGGACTCAAGGTCTCTAAAAATACTGTTTACAACTTCATGAGGACGCAGTGCAATCTTTCGATCAAACAGGCACGGTTTCAGCCTGTGGAAAGGAACATTGCGGCCAAGGTCGAAGAGCGCTATGACTGGGTTCGGAAGTGGGAGGGAACTGATATGGACTTTATGACCAATTGTGTCTTTCTTGACGAGTCAGCCTTCCACGTTAGCATGAAGCGTAGTATGGCTTGGTCAAAAAAGGCTTGCCTGCAGTGGTCACGGTACCCACAACACGAGCGAGGACGACTACCATTAGGGCTCCAAATGGGCTGGGCCGGGCCAAATCTGGGCCCGACCTCGACCCAGGCCCGGATAAAGAGCCACCACATAGCAATCACTGAGCCGAAAAGACTTTGTGGACTATGTGAGATAGAGCACAATAGTAAAAATAGTAGACAAGTAGACAAGATGTCAGCAAGACTGAATAAAAGGGTTTTTATTGAAATTGGATGTGCTCTTGTTTATATAGAGAAAAGTCTTTTCCATGGTCACGTACGGAGTTCTCTCACTGTTACCAATGACAGGTACAAGAGGTATATTACTCTGAGACAATACCAATCACTCTATGTTCTGTA